>JBBYHL010451480.1:1485-16022 GCA_038381835.1 Adansonia madagascariensis | reverse complement strand
AAATAGGTTTTGACAAAAAATTAAGTCCGTTTAAAAAATGGGTCGGGCCTTGACTACAACTTTAAAAGTCTAAGCTCAGATAATTTTACGATTATATAACATGTATTAATTTTATATTTTTTATATATTATGTAATTTTATTATTTAAAAAATATATATAAGTAATATTATAGTTCAAACATTAAAAAATAGGTTACTTTATTTATATTTTGAAACTTTATAAAAAAATTATTACATTATTACAGATTAAATGTAAAAAACATATATTTTAGAAAAATAAATTAAAAAATAAGGGTGGACTAAAATCAGTTTGGACTATCTATTTACAAATATGGGCTTGCGTAGGCAAAATTTAAAGCTCATATTTTAAGCCAAACCGAGCTTGAATAAACATAAATGATGTTAATACTATGTTTAGAGCCAGTTCGACTTGATTCGTGAATACTTCTATTCCAATCGATGGTGGATTTAGTATTATTGCTTTTGTAAAGGACCCTTATGGTAAGTTTTTTTTTTTTTTTAACTCATCCATTAGAGTTTTTCTCCTGAGCTACTCTATCGATTAGTGTTAGCGATTTGGATTGGTGTATCATATTCTGTGGAAAGGTAGTGCAATACAACGTTATCTTTTGCTGGAATCTTGTTTTTCCTTAATTTCCAATTTCGAAGAAATCATAGTGTTTTTGAGTTCGAATTGTTGGGAGATCAATGTTAACTGTGTTAGATAAATGCCCGGCGTGTTATGTAACTTTGAAAGGATATTTTGTAATGAGTTTTGAAAGAATGAAAAGAAAACGCAAGAAGAGCAAAGATGAAAAAATAAAAAGAGAGAAGACAAAGCATTGTTTTTCATGTGTTTCACTTTCTTCTTTCAAAATTTGTATAAAGTTTCCAATATCTTCTATTATTTCCTTATCCTCTCAAGCACAGCAATAATATTCTCAGAATTCTTTTATACCTATATTAACCCCACAATCCCTTTACTTAAAGAGAGCCAGAAAGATTAAATTACCCTAAAAATAAGTTAATATCCTCAAGTAACCCTGTTCATTCAAAACAAAAAAACAATAATTTTTATTTAAATGTAATTATAAAATATATAAATATTAAAATAAAATTATTTTTTAATATTTTAATATTCTTTAGATAATAATTCAAACTTATGAGCTAGATCAAATTCAAGTTTAAGCACAGAAATTGAAAAAAATTTTAAGTTATGATTTAACTTGATCTTTAAGCATCTTTAGTCAGAATCATAAATGTTTCCATTTAATGTTAACTAAAGTTCTAAAAAACCACTAGTATTATAACTAAATACTTTAATTAACCCTAGAATCATGAACTCAAAGTAAAATTTACCCTAAATAACATTAATTGTATATCCCAAATTAGCCTCAAATAAATTTTTATGACCTATCTTAGTTGTCCTTACACACAAATTCTTCAGTCACAAATCAAGTAATCCCATGCAATTAGGAGATTACTTTTATAGTGGGTATAGTTAGTAGATAGATAAAAAGGCTTTTTACCAATTGATTGCTTTTTGCATTGCTCGATTTGATTCTTTTTTATGACTTTGTTGCTTAAATGTTGCTAGAAAAAAAAAAGCTTAGTAATTTTTCTGCATTTCCTTGTTTATTCTTGAAATAATTTCTACAAATTTCACTTTTAGGATGAAATTGGATAACTCAATAGTCTTGCCTATACGAGGAGATTTTATGCATGAAACATGCATTGTCAAGCTTTTTATTAATAGAGATATAAATAGTCTCTGTATTATATCACTTTTCTAATTGAGTATCTGAAAAAGCTTTTTAACTCAAATGGATATTTATATTATGATTTTGTTAAATATATAGGTACTTTACATTAATGCCATTAAATAAATGTTGATGTGATATTTAAAATTCAATTCGATTGCAATATGTGACATTTAAAAATAATAACGTGAAATTTTTACCCCATGTCATTATCTTATTGGAAGTTAAATGCCAAATAAGAATTTATTTAACAACATTAGTATGGAGAATCTACTTGTTTGACAGAATCATAATAGAGGTATTTATTTAAATCAAAATTTGATTCTGATACTCAATTAAAAAATGTAGCAAAGTACACAAATATTTTTTTTTATAGTTAACTTGTATCAATAATGTTGCTTAGTTCGGATGCGAGATGCTTTTATAGATTGTTCGGTGTTAAGTTATATTAGTTAAAGTGTTATATATATATATATATATATATATATATATTAGTCATAAGCATTGAATATGGATTCTAAGTTGAAAGAGATTTTGCAATTGAATTACATTAATAAAATTTCTTTCTATTTTTAGAAATTTTTTATTCCTTTGCATCATATGTTCGATTTTTTATTCCTATAAATTTATATTGTATGTAAGGTTTTGTCTTATATATATAATTGATTGTGAGTGGGTGGAAACATTCCAATTAAATGGGTGGAAAAACTTTTTAACTTAGACAAATTAATATTTAATTTAAAAATATTTATTATTTATTAATAATTATATTTGATCTTTTTGTACGAAGAAAAAAATAAATATAATTTTAATAAATAATAAATGTTTTTAAATTAAATATGAATATGGTTACTCAATGTGTAGTTTAAAAAGAAATAGACTATAAATAAAAGCATTGAGAATTCATATCCCAATTTTCTTTTAATTTAGTTTTATCCAAACATTAATTGGCTTAGCTAAGCTTTGACTAATTAAAATTAATTTCGTACGATCACACGCAGACAAAATCTTCCTTTTATTGTACAACGTAAAACAGGGGAATAACAAATCTCGGTCGTTACCTGACGGATCCTAGTTGGTGAACGGCTGATGTTGCATGCAAAGAAAGTTTGGAAACTAGGAGAGAATAGTAGAGTATAAAACCTGTTACTTGGTGAGAAAGTATAAAGGATAAAAAGAGAAACCTATATGAGAGAGAGTTGAAAAGAAGCTGTTATTATTATTTTTTTTTTTTTGCGATTTTTATTTTATTTTATCTTTTATTTGTTGTTTTTTCTTCTCTATATATTTCTATATATATATATGTATATAAAACTCTCTGGGCTCTAACGTACTTCAGTTAAAAGGGTATCAAGTTTTCACACTTTTGGGGGGTCTCTCCGATGGCGGTGGTTGATGTTTTAGAAGACAAAGGCTCTGTTTGGAGGAAAAGAAAACGTAAGAAAACTTGCCAAAGCAAGAAACTCGATATTAACGAAAAAGTCGAGGTAATGTGGTTATTTCCCATTATCGTTTTTTTGTGAGTTTTTCTTTAATTATGCCTCTTGAATGGTTTCGCTCCTTTTTTTTTATTTTTTATTTTTTTGGGTTTCAAATTCTGGGTTGTAATTTCCTTGGTTCTTTATTGAGTTTTCTTAATGTGGGTACTTTTTTTTTTTTTTGCAATTTTTTTATTTTTAGAATTGGGTTATTATTTATTTTTGGTTTTGTTTATGGATGGAAGTGTCGAATGCTTTTAACCAGTGTTAGAGCTACATTCTGCTCTATAATTGTTTATCTTATTTATAATGCGCATATAAGCCTGGTTTGAGGTCTGTTTGGCAGCCATGCAATGTTGATTGGAAGATTTGTTTGATAACTTACTTTTTAAATATGAATATTTGATGGATTTTAAATTTTAGTTCTTTGCATAACAACGTTCAAAATTTTGTAGGTGAGGAGTGTAGAAGAGGGATTTCAGGGTTCATGGCATCAAGGAACTGTTATTGCATGGGATAAGCGAGGGTGTCACGTCAAGTATGACCATCTTCTTGTTGATGACAGTTCTGATAGTCTCGTTGACATTGTTGGTGTTTCACCTCTAATAGATGGTATTGGTTGTCCTTGTAAGAGTCATTGTAACTATCGGGGTTCTATAAGGCAATTGCCACCTAAACTAGAGTTTAGCAAATGGAATCTTTGCTACGGACTCTGCGTCGATGTATGGTATAATGAGGCTTGGTGGGAAGGTGTGATTTTTGACCATGAAGATGGTTCAGAGAAGAGGAGAGTTTTCTTCCCTGATTTGGGTGATGAAATGATTGCTGAAATTGACAGCTTGCGGATAACTCAAGATTGGAATGACTTTGAAGAGGAGTGGCGACGACGTGGAACGTGGTTGTTTCTTGAGTTGATCGAACAATATGGGAAGAAGTGGTACATTTCTGTTTCTGTGCAGCAACTTTGGTATGATTTACGGGAGAAAAAGGGTTTTCAAAACGTTAGAGAGTGGACATTTTCTTGTGAGTGTTTGTGGAAAGAATTAGTGCTGGAGGTAATAAAAGATAACCATGAGATCACTGTGAATCATGTTCTCAGTGTATTAGGCCTTCCTGGGTCCTCCCAACCAGAATCCAAGTCACAACTGGAGCCTTCTATACTGGATGCAGATGTTAATATGAGTTCTGATACAAATTTACCTGACACTGTTACTCATGTGCCAGTCGAGAATCTGATTAACTGTAATTTGTTAAGTCCAAAATCAGCTAGCGTTCAATCAATTCAAGAGAAATCTAGTACAGGTCAGTTTATGCATGTCTTAAAAGATGATACCAATGTTTGGACTGACTGTAATAATTCCCATCTTGATAAAGCAGTCTGTTGTTTACCTGAGGCTCTGTTGGTCTCACCCTCTGTTGCTGATGGAATTTCCTGCATCAGTTCTGTTACTAGCAATGAAGGATTTTCTGGAACTGATACAGATGTGGCCAAAAGGAGGGCTAGACATTCAAGACTCAATGTAACTGCAACATGGATGACTGCTGGCCCTGATCTTGTTTCTAAAGCTGAGTCATGCCCTGATGCCATTACCAAATACGTTCTTGCTGGTAAGAAACCTGGGAATGCTTCTCTGATAACTGATGTTAGGAAGCATATTCTATATCAGGGATGGAAAATTGAGTTTAAGCGAGAAAAAAAAATGGTCAGACTGCGATACATCTCACCTACCGGGGATTGTTATTACTCTCTTTATAAGCTCTCTTTAGATTTGATGGATCACTCCAGGAAGCTTATTAGTTCAAACACCAAAGATGTACATGTTGAACCAAACATCAAGGATCTGCATGTTGTTGAACCAAACATCAAGATTCGACAGGTTGTTGAACCAGAATATTGCCCTCAAGCTGTTTTGGACTGGTCTAAGGTTGAATTGGATGAGATTCTCAAGGGCCATTCGAGGAGAAGTGATATCACACTGAAGGCAAAAAAGCATCTCTCATGGCTGGGTTGGGCGTTTCATTATGCAAGCAACAGTGGAAGGCGCTACATGTGTTACACTTCACCAAGAGGAAAGATATACCAGTCACTTCGAGAAGCATGCAAAACCTGTATCAAAGAAGGTGGAGTTTCTCAAATTGATGCTTCTCCTTCTGGACCTGTTGAGAAAATTAATGTCGTTGAGGAGGTTGATGGTCATTTAGCAAGTGAGAAGCCTTCTCCTGCACTTTCTAATATAGATATCCAGAGAAGCTCAGTGCCATCAAATACTGAATCTGAAAACTGGTCCAGAAAGTCTTTTTCGAAATTGGAGACAACTAATCTTGTTGAGCATAGAAGAGTAGGTAAAAGAACTCGAAAGCCCAAAAGGAAGAGACAGGACAGTTTATCATATCTTGTGTCTGACTTAGTTAAAGGGCGAGCTGACTTACCTGTTGAACACACTAGCATCTCAAGAATGAAAGGTGGAAAGTCACCTGCAGCATTGATCAAATTAAGAGAGAATCTCAAAGTAAGTCAACATGACCATGTGTTACGATCATCCAAAAGAGTGCAGCAGGTTGTAACTCCTAGTCCATTGCATCAAAATCCACGAACTGTGCTGTCTTGGTTGATAGATAACAATATTGTTTTGCCAAGGTCCAAAGTACATTACTGGAGGAAGGAGCAGAGGCTGAAAGTCGAAGGGCGGATAACTCACAACGGAATTAAGTGCAATTGTTGTGACAAAGTATACACTCTTGGTGGCTTTGCAGCACACGCTGGCGGCAACAACCGCAGACCAGCTGCTGCGATCTTCTTAGAAGATGGCAGGTCTCTATTGGACTGCCAGTTGCAAATAATTCAAAATAGCATGGTGAAGTTTGAAAAAAAGCGGACTTGCCGGGTGAATCACAATTGCCCAATAGACAAGAACGACGATATTTGTTCTGTTTGTCAGTATGGGGGCGAACTAATTTTATGTGATCAATGTCCATCCTCATTCCATAAAAGCTGCCTTGGTTTAAAGGTATCACTTTTTTATTATTTGTTCATTCCCATTTTGATGTACTTCTATTCCATTTTCTTAGAACCTACGAATCTTTGACTCTGTTCGAATTTTGTCTGTCATAGACTGTTCCAGATGGTGACTGGTTCTGTCCATCATGTCGCTGTGGGATTTGTGGTCAAAGCAAACTTAAAGAAGATGCTGCAAATATTGTGGATGACAGAGTTCTAACTTGTGCTCAGTGTGCACATAGATGTAGGTTGCTTTTCTTCATTTGCTGACAAGTTAAAAGCACATTTGATTTCTTTCTTATAAATTTTTTTGTGTATTTGATGCAGATCATGTTGGGTGCTTATGCAGTGGAGGAGCAGATAGGTTGGAAATATATGCAAAAGAAAATTGGCTTTGCTGCAAAAAATGTGAAGAGGTACTTTCAATCATCTTTATTTTTGTAATTTTTGTTGTGCGTGTATAAGAGATAGCAACTGCTGATTTCTTTGTGCCTTCTACTTTGGGCATAAGTCATTTTGCATCTTCAATCCTCTCTTAGTGTTTCGCAATAGAAAGGTTGTAAAACTTCCATTTCTTTCTCTCTTTATTTACCTGGTATGACCCCTTTTAGCACTTTTTATATGCATATTTGGAATTCAAGTAGCAAAATGCTAGCAGTGGTAGGGAACTGGGTTTGCAGTAATAGTTCTTATAGTGTCATCTAAGTCATGGACATGATAATTAGTGGGAAGATGTTTTTCCAAGTTAGAAAATTAATCTGCAGAGATTATTGATATTCAGTTGAAGTGCATGCTGCTATGAGTAACAGCAAAGTCTTGCCTTCATTATGCTAGTCACTAGTAAAATTGGTAGGATTAGGTGATAAATTGTTATTCATACTAATTTCTTTATGGCAGCCTCCTACCTTAAAAGTTTGTAGTCCATGGGCAGTGTAATATCATGCAGATGATAGTACATCTTGAAAATGTTGCTTATAGTTGCGGCTTTGCTTTGCTGCAGATATATCTGGGCCTTCATGAGCTTTTAGGGAGACCAATTCCTGTCGGAAAAGACAATCTAACATGGACACTAATTAAATCCATGCAGCTGGACACTCATGATCTTGATGCTTCAGATAATGAAACCATGGTTGAGAATTATAGCAAACTTAGCATTGCGCTTGCAGTAATGCACGAATGTTTTGAGCCTGTCGAAGAACCTCGTACTGGCAGAGATCTTGTTGCTGATATTATATTTAGTAGAAGGTGGGTAATTCTATTTTTCCTCATGTCATTTTGACAACTGTTGTATTTATCGGGCATTGGGTAAGCCTGCACGTAAGGAAGGGGAATTCTCTACTTTGTTTGATTTGTCTTTGATAATCTGGGGAAACTTATCTCGGACTGAACATTCTTCCTGAAACTGTTTGGAGTTGATAGTTTGATTTGGCTAAATTTTAAAGATTACTATTAAATTACCTAAGTACTTCTCCTTATAGTTAATCTAGTAGCCTATCGAGGTCAATGCCACTAGGCCATTGGGCCATCATAACCTACTGCTGATACTTGAGCTTCATAATCTTTTTGTTGCTGCTACACTGTTATCACTGATCATCTGTTCAAATTTTGTTTGTTTAATACAAGCAAATGGTTTAAAGTTTGATCCATTTGGTTTTGGATTTTACAGCTCAGAACTTAACCGCACGAATTTCAAAGGCTTCTACACAATTCTTTTGGAAAGACATGATGAACTCATTACTGTTGCTAATATTAGGTAAGCTTCTCTAATTAACAGTAGTGAGCTGTATAGGACTACAGACCTTGGTTAGGCTGTTTTGTATGTTTGCCTTGTTAATAATGGTAGTTTTAATTTCTGTGCCTATTCAAGGATTCATGGAGAAAAGGTGGCCGAAATACCTTTGATTGGTACCAGGTTTCAATATCGGCGGCTTGGAATGTGCCGCATTTTGATGAACGAGCTTGAAAAGGTCAGTTTCGTCATGTTTGTATGGTTTCTTATGACTAGTGCTTTATGTCTGCTATTGGTTTAATTCTCAATGGTGAGGGTTCTAAATAATGTTTTAGAAATTGAAACAGTTGTCAAATTGTAAAATTGAGGGGCAAGGTCTAGAGTTTTGACCAGCTTCAAACAGATGAATGACATTTTCATTATGATCCAATAAATATATTAATAAATCATAATGAATTAATACTAAGATTTAATAAAAAAGCACCACATTTATAAACTTTATGAAGCATATGATAACATAATTAAAAAATGTTATATGTAGGCTCTGAGGTCTATCACGTTTTATATTGCAATTCAATATGTAAAATTACCGCATAGTCTATCTTGATAACTTGGTGCTAATATTCAATTGATTCTTCATAATTTACGGCACTATATGTTTTACAAAGTGACTTAAGGTCTAAATATTATTTCCACATATTCTTTGGAGGCAGCATTATAGAAAGAAAAACATTTAAACCATCAAGGGGAATAAATAGGAGGGGTTACTGAAAAAGATATCATCTAACTTATATTGCATAAAATTTTAGGGATTAGATATTATCTGATGATATTGTGCTGAAATGCATTGCATTTGACAAGTTTTTAACTATTGTTTGTTGCATGATTTCTTCAGAAGCTCATGGAGTTAGGAGTACAGAGGCTGATATTACCTGCTGTTCCTAATGTTCTGCGCACATGGACTGATTCATTTGGATTTTCAAAGATGACGCCATCTGAGAGATTACAGTTTTTAGATTATACATTTTTAGATTTCCAGGGTGCCATCATGTGCCAGAAGCTTTTGCTTAAGAGACCTTTGATGGAATCAAACTTATCAATTGGTAATTCCAATTCCCTAGCCACCTAATTCAAGTATTAATTACTGTAGTGAGTCACATTCAAGTTTTCATTAATTTTTTTTTTTTTTTTCAGGATTCCAGTTTGAACTTCATAGTGATGCATTTGAAAGCAGTGATAATGTCGATGCAGATGGGTCCGGTTCAGTCTGTAAAGTATCCCAAGCAAGACAAATCAAGGAAAATGACTTTATGGATCAAGGACTACCGGAGTATGTCTCACCTCTTTTTTACTCTACTTAGAAGAGAAAAACTGAAAGTGGAAAAATAACACTTAGCTTCACTCTTACTTAGGATGGTCTAACTTGTGATAACTACTGACTTAGAATCCTAACCAGGTCATAAAGATGAAAGCTCTCCCATGTAAATATCATCTATTTAAAAAATCCTAGCCATTAAATTGAAGTATTTGTGATATGTGCGCCAAAAATATTGTTGGATAATTATCCTTGGGTATTCAAGTTGCTTGGAGAAGGGAAAGATTACACGATCTTTACACCTGTAGAGGAAGAGATCATAATGACAAACTCTTATCGTGCAAGTATCTGTTTCCAATATAATGTGATTATTTTAACTCTTATTGAGCAAGTATCCTTTCCTTTCTGTTTTGGAAGACGTCTGTACCATAACAAATGATTGTTTCAATTGCCTACAGATAAATAATTTGCAAAAAATAATAATAATAATAATAATAATAAGAAGGCCATGAAACAGGGCCAAGTGGAATCAAGGATTATAGAACTGTTGACAGTGATGAGAAGTTTGTTAGGCAACCTTAATATCGAAAACCAGCAAAAAATCTATAACATAATATTGTTGCCAAAGTAAAAATAATGTTTTGGCCTAATGGAGTACTGGTATAATTTGGATCAAAGAATATTTAATTTAATAATATCATAATAAGGACTTTGGTGAGGGCTGGAGATTTCATGGCTCATCTGTCTCCATATGAAATAATTTCTTTTGTAGATTCACTCAGCCAATTAATAAATAATAATTATACTATCCTGTGTTCTTTTTAGATAAATATCAATCATTCCGATTTGTTGGAATGTACAGATTACTCTATTACATTTCTTTTATGCGTTTGCTTCTGTGCTTGAATCTCGACATTAATTATGAATCTTGTCAATTATAAACTACTGAATCATGTAGCTATTTTTGCTTCGTGCATATAATATGTCTGTCATTCTCTCAGTATATCTGCATTAACATTGGATGGTTAGGTGTAATTGCAAAGTTGAGAAAAGTGTTCTTACTCATCTGGAAACCCATGTCCGAAGCTTGTACCATAGATTATACCGACCATTTATCCATCTATTTATTTCTGAGAGTGCCACGTTTGATGTGTCCTTAAATTTGAATGAAAAGTAGTCCAGTGAAATCCTCCTATCCTCCGTTAGAGTCATTTGGGTTGAAGCATCACTTGGGTCCATTCATATGAGCGACATCCTTTTTTTTCTTTGAAATTGTACGGTGTTCTATTCTCCATTCGAACTTGCTGCCTTCAATGGTGCTAAATATGTCATTAATAGCTTTGGTTTTTGACAGGATTGATGCAGTTGGGGGAATTAGGAGCAATCAAAACCATCCTCAGATTGTGGTTGCGGTACTTCTCATTGACTCCAAGCATTTGATTACTCCATCATTGACCCATTATTTCATTGTTTTTCCTTTAGATCCACATTTCTCTTTCCCCGTTTCTTGTCTCACCAGATTCTTGATCTCTTTCTCAATTACAGGCAAACCAACATACACAAATGGACAATGAAGTCAATCCAGAATGCTCAGTTAGGGATACCAATTTTAAGGAAAGAAAAGGCATGTGTACCGATTCTACCAGGCGCTGCAAGTGCGGGATGATATCGGTCAGATAGTTTCTTGATGCTGTCCTCACATAAGCAGCTGCATGACATCCAAATTTTGCCTTTCATGGATGTGTAAATTTTCTGTACAGAGTATAAGTGGGACAGAACATCTCAAACTCGGATTAAGTTCTACTGGATGCTGAGTCTAATCTAGGAAATTATGTAGAGTTCAATACCACCTTTTAGGATGAATAATGTAGTGCTCATTTTTTACTATCCTCTATCCTTATTAACCATAGATGTTTTAATTCAGAACCATATTCATTTCCTTTCTTTTATTTCATGTTTGTTTGATGGGATTTGTAACTTCGGGTGACAATTAAAATGCCATAAGATCCCCTGGAGAAGCAATATTATCTTGTAAAAGAATGGAATGGACGGAGATGGAGGAGTTTATCACGTGATAAGCTCGAAAGAGGTAACATATAAGAGTAATATGTAAGAATAATAAAACAAAATTAGAATTCTGATATCTATTAAACATTTAGCTTAAGATCACAAGCAATTCAATATTTCATCAAGGGAAGATGATGCCGTTTTAGTATGTTTGTGTCCTAGTGAGTTAAATATTAGCCCTTTTCCAGAAACTGAAACTTCCATGAAAGGTTTATCACAACCAAAAAAAGGGTAATACAAATAATTTGAATTCTAGCAAATAAGCTTACAAGAAAAGAAATCAACTCTAGGAGCTGTTGCCACCTACATTTTTTTTTTCTGTCTTGTGCCGAAGGAGAAAAAGAAAAGAAAGTAGTCCTGGCTCAGAGGGAGGCCGAGATTACCCATTTTTTCAACTTTCGTACGAAGGAATGAACAATGCTATTGTGTCACGGTATCATTATCCTTTTTTATTTTTATTTTTTTCATAAAATTGGCTTGAGCTCTAGTCACGACATTTGCACTTGGAGTTTGCACTTGGATTCTAGGCGAAAGAAACCTGTATATCTATTAGCACTAAGCTGTTTAAATATGGTAATTTTGATCATGATACTTAAATAACTAAAATTCAATATAACATGTTAATATTTATATAAATGTATAATATATTAAAAATAATTATAACAAAAAATAATATGAATATCGTATGAATATATTAATCGTCATATTTATTTTTGATATTTGGACAAATCCATTCCTCACAGCAATTGATCCAATTTTATGGTGAAAAGAACAATGGATATGTCAAAATAATATCGATGGAATGTAAATAAAGTACTTTTCTTTTAACATTTCCGACTGGCTTTTGTCCAAAGAGAACTACTTCATCTTCACCTATGACTTTTATGTCCTTACCGTGACAGCCCATTTCCTTTGCCTCCATTAATGATGATGTTATTAATGTTGTTAATGTTATAGAAAATTTGCTACCTTATCCTCAAAATAATTTTGGGAAACAAATGTTTGCTACTCAAATGTTCCAACTAATGCTTTCTGCTTGATAAGTGCATTGGATGAAAAAGCAATAACTTGGCAGCAAAATATTTATAACATGAGCTTGTCATGTGGTTTTAAAAGTAAAGGTAGAAAAATTTCTTAATCACCTTTGAAGGTGATATTTAATAAATATAAAATTTTAATTTTAATATCTATAATTATTTCTTTTATTTCCTAACTGCAACTTTTTTTATAGAAAAAGAAATAGGTAATTAAGTTTTCCGTTATATATGTTTTTTGTTGTATATGTATACTAAGGTCATTATCAAAATAGTAGAACTAATGATTTTGGATGCAACACGATTATACAATACGAACATAACATGAATATATGATTGTATCAAAATTTATGTAACACTAATAATTAACGTGTCAAAATTTATAAAAATAAATAACATCTTAATTACGATTATGATACAAGAAAATAATATGACAAAATACATGGATTGCCAATTCTACCAAAGGATAGGAAAACATAACACAGGGCTAAACTCAATTTATTTAATCATCTTTAAGAGGTGATATTCAGTTAGTCTAAGTTCAAAGTTCAATGCCTGTAATCTATTTTTTATCTCATACCATGATCTTCTTTATAAAAAAAATATATGAAAATGCTTAAATCATATATCCCTCGTTTATCAATGTAAACACTTAAATCATAAAAAAAAGTTGGAGTTAGGGAGAAGTATTCTACAATATTTTAGTATGGGAGGGTACGACTTTCTTTCATTATTTTTTTGGTTAATTTATTTTAATACATCTTAAATTATGATAACGATGAGTGAATTGATAAGAGTCAAACACATAAAGGAAAACAGATAGGATCTAAAAAGAAAAAATTCAAAATGACTTGAGATCTTACATAATTTGATTTAGATTGATTGAGGAGAAGTAAAGATCTAAATTCATACATAAAAAACTCTTAATTTGAAATAATTTGAATCAGATATGATTTGAACACAAAAAAATTCAACATGAAACAATTCAAATCTAAAATAACATGAAACCGCAATAAGTAGAATCTGAAATCAATCCGATCTAAGCTGTAAATTCTTAAATTTTAATTTAAAAAATCTAGATTCTATTAACCAAAGACAAATTGAACTCGAAACAAGATTGACTTAAAATTGAAATTATTAAAATATGAAATTACCTAAACCAAGATATCTCGCATTAAATGATTTAAACTAAAATTTAAAATAATTCAAACTTAAAATAATTTGAATTCAAATACAAATTGATCTAAGCTTTACATATACATAATTATTGACTTGAGAAATAATGGAAGAGTAGATCTCATAGAGTTTAACTTCTTTTCTCCAACAATTAGCAACATGAATTTGAAGTTTCTTTTATAACCTTGGGTTCCTCCATCAGTGCTCATATCCCAATTCAGCAGTAGAAATTGAAAGTATGAGGACTTTTTTTTAGAGGTTGGGGTTTCTCCGTTCCGAAAATTGTCTCTTCACTAAAGTGAAAACTTCTTTATATAAGAATAATGTAAAATTATTTATGGATCGAGTCAGATCTAGATTCAATTTAAATATATATCATTTATGCTTATAGAAGCTTGCTTTGGCTAAAAATATGGGCATAACTCTATTTTTAAGCTATCCATATTTCTAAATAAATAGTCAAAACTGCTTAGGCCTACTTATATTATATTTTTTAAATATTTTTTAATTTAATCTTTATCAATTTAATATTTTTTATTGAGTTTTAAAATGTAAATAACTTAAAAAAATTTTCAATGTCGAGGAGGGATACACTTACAATAGTGTTACTTTCATAATTTTATATACATTTTTTTATATTCTATTATTAAATATATATTAAAAAAGATAATATTCTCAATTGCTTTTATATGATATAGATATCAGATCGATTTAAAATTTTACGTGCAAGAAGAGTATAATTATATTGCTAAATACAACTATCAGTTTGTTAAAATATAAAAAGTATATAAACTTCTGAAATTATGTAAAACTAACTTCGTATTACAGTGTAAATGAATCACTTCTCTTTAATATTTACATTACAATATTATATATTTATTATATTATATATTTATTTTTTATATAATATAAATTACATAATATATATTATATAATTGTAAAACAAGTTGAACCAAGGTTGGACTCGTTTTTGAAATCGA
>JBBYHL010451450.1:0-16027 GCA_038381835.1 Adansonia madagascariensis | reverse complement strand
CATAATGGCTTCTTTCAGTCAGATATGACTATTTCAAGATGGCATTACAAGTAATGGCATTCACTTGTCCTTACCCAATCATTAAAAAGGATTTGCCATCGAATGTAATGGCATATCCTAAAGGAATGATCATGAAAATAAAAAGATAAATGCGGGTGACAACGTTCATCGATCATCACCGGTGTAACCAATAGTATATAGGAGTAAAGGTAAAAAAAAATTTCCTCGAGTGACCTTAATCTTCGGGCTATTTTAATAGCATCAGGTAAGGTTTGACATGGTTTACCTCATAGAGTTCACTATATAGGTTTAAGTTAACACCTATTTTGGTATCTAAATCACTCATTTGTTTGGTAAGAATAGCTGATGCACCCCGATCCTAGGCCCATCATGAGTTTGGCAAAACAAGTTTGGTGGATGTATTTCCCTATGCAAGTGCTGAGAGGTACTCACGAGAGACATAGGTAATTTACATCCTGAAAGGTCTTGCCATGCCTATATAGAGGGTTACTCACGAAGGCGGATGGCTCATTTCTTCCTAATAATTAGGATACTAACCACACCATAGTGTATGGTGGGAATCTAGTGCAAATGCGAATGCATGGTGTGTGTCGGGGAAACAATCAAACTTTTTTGTATTCCCATATGACCATAGTTTTTAAATCAATATTTATTTGGGCATGAATAATCCCTAACAATCATAGGACAAAAACATAAACAATAAAGATTAGTAGGCAAAAATAAAATAGAATTATATCTAAATAATTATGGAGACCGAAAAACTAAGAACCGAGTGAGAAGTAGCTGGTTATAGGCCTAACTCTCTAAAAGATGTCCCCAGAGGAGTTGCCAAGCTGTCACCACATGCCTGCCTTTAAAACTTGATCTGAAGGGTATAACGCGCTCGACTTAAAAATAAATAATGGTTGGCTATGGTTGAGCCTTTTAGCTATCCTTTGATAGGGATTTGGCTTAGGCATGATAATATGAAAGGGCAAGGACTATCAGACGAGTCGCTCATCCTACTGGACTCGGATGGCCACTATGAAGTGGCCATAAACTAAGAGTCGCCATCGATCATTTTAGGCTTGGCAAGATCGGATGCCTACTTAAAATAATATCACAAGTTACAAAACTAGAAACACTAATTTCAAGGTCTACGAAGTCCAGAGATTCATTGGTTAGGCTAGGAGTTGGTTGCGAGCATGGAAGGACTAGCATCCCTATGACGCCTAAGATTGGTACCTAATAACTATATCTCACTTTGGTCTCGATTAAATTGGTTCCATTTGGTCTCTATTTAGATATAATCCTCTTTAATGCATGAAGTTTTGGAAAATGTAAATCTGAGGTTTTTTTATTAAGAAAAATTAGATCACCTACGTGCCTCAGAGATGTGAGGGACATAAGGATTTTTTATGAAAACGATGTCCGGATTGGATTTTAAAAATTGGATGTTTCGTAGTAAGCACTAAAGAAATACCAACACAAAAAATCACCTCGTAAATTTCATTAAAAAATGAATTTTAAATATGAATGCATAATAACATTACAAAAGGAAACAAGTTAGTAAGGTAAAAAATAAGAAATATAATAATATCATAAAGAAGCAATTACAAAGAAAAGAACATGAAAAAAAAGGAGGGGCAATCCAAATGTATCTCATAGTTGCCTTCGATTATTGAAAAATAACCTGAATAACAATTTTTAGAGATCGATCTGGATTTGGTGGTAATTTGAAGAACAAAGACGATTTTTATAAAACAGTTTGAGGCATCTGGAAGAGAGAAAATTTTAAGTTTTCAAGGTAAAAGCGGGGTTAGAGTATCCCCTCGAAGAAGTGGGGTTCGAGTGTCCCTTAAAATAAAGTTATGAAAATAGTTAGGAATAAAGAGAAATTTTTTTTTTAAATAGAGTTAGAGTATCCCCTCGGAGTAGTGGGATTAGAGTATCCACAAAGTTACAAAAACATTGAGGAACAAGGAGAAAATTTAAAATTTGATTAACAAACGGGGTTAGAGTATCCCCTTTAAGTAACAGAGTTGGAGTATCTCCATTAGCGAAAATTTTAATATGAAATCTGATTTTTTTTCTTGTATTTTAACCTTGATCCAAGTCAAAAAGGGTTGGAGTTGTGAGGGAGACAAACAGGTGCATTTCGAGACATCCGAATGTCTCGATAAAAGGAGATTTAAAAATTAGGTTGAAAACAGGGGGCAGCATCATGTCATCTCCATTTCCAGATTTTTTTCGAGTATATTCGATGACTTTAGAGGGTAAGAGAGGTACTGTTGGAAAGCTAACTTAACAAGGTTTAATATAAAAATATTCCAAAAATTCTAGAAAATCACATTCTAGGCGAAATTAATTTTCAAAGTTAGGTTCTTTTCAGCTCTAGTAGCATGTAAAATTAAAAGGGCATAATAGATTTCAAAAAATCATTCTAAGCTTATCTAGGATCACTAGATTGTGGATAGTATCTTTTCGAAAAGGAAATTTTGTGAACTTTTTGGGAAAAATATCTAGAAATTCATAAAAATCATTTGATGGACCGAATGGCCCAAACAGAATTTTGCAGAGTGGTTCTAGGGGTTTTAAATAGCAAACATTTAAAAAATCATAACTCCCTCGTTTGGGATGATATTAGGGCAAATAAGACACCGTTAGAAAGGTAATTCAATGCCTTTTCAAGGAAAAATATTAGAAAAATCAAAGGAAATATTTTGTGGCTCGAAAATAATTTTTCAAGTTTAGACTATAGTGTTGCCAGAGAAAAACAAAGGGATTATTCAATATTCTGGTTTTTTCGAAGATAGATTCGGGCCTGGGACTTTCGAACATTTACGACAGAAAGTAACATGGGCTTCACAAGTTCATTCCATAATCCTGAAGTAGTTTGGGATGATGGAACAACTCATTGACCATGTCACCAAAAAGAACATGAGACTCAAGATCAAGGATTAATACTAGAAAGGATTTCTTTTTTTTGGGAAAAAATGAACTTATTTCACCATGAATCCAGAGCTGAAATGTTGATTGGTCCCTAAGATTGGGAGAACAATTTGATGAAGACATTAAGTCCGTATGACTCTTCATCTATTAAAGTAACATGAACTTAACTTGGGGGTGTTTCTAAAAATCAGTTTGTAGGAAACAAGCAAGCATTTTAATGGAGATATCATGAACAAAATACAGCATATATAAAGATAAACGTGGGTTAAACATGCAAACATGCAAAGATGACATTTTGACATGGAAATGGGTGGCATAGATGCAAGAATATGACAAATAGGGTACATAGAGATGATAGAAACATGTTTATACAAAGGAGTAGATGTTGGAGTTATCAATTTATTTCATGAGCCTCCCTAAAACATAAAAAAAAAATTTGAACATACCTAAGACACATTAAGGTGACCATTTAAATGTGAAATAGATATGTGAATATGAAAGGAACATGGTAAAAGATGCATGAAAAGAGGTTGTATGATGATGAAAATAAAACATGGTAAGTTTGTATATCTAACAACATCAAGGTGTCAAGATGGTTATCCAGATCCTAGAACTACCATAACCAAAGCAATAAAGATGCATGGGAGTATTAGAAGGGTCATGGCAACATGAAAGGTTCACTAAAATGAAATGGATGATCAAAATAGAAAATATATTGAGCAAGGTAAAAAAATATACTAGCAAAGCTTGAAGTTTCCTCCTTTTTTTTAAAGTAGTGACCTTAAGCTCAGTTTATTCCTTCTTTTTTCTATTGTTTAGCAAGAAAAGGGTGAAAAGAATAAGCTTTATAGTAATATGGTTGTTGATGGGGTGTTTTGAGGATAAAAGTGTGTGAAAGGTTAAGTTTTTAGAGGTGTTCTGGTGGTGGTTTTGGGAGGTTAGTTGAGGGTGAAAGGCGATGGAACAGTATTTTGATAAGTTTTTGGAGCTGAAGTTGATAAAGGATTTGTGGGGATGAATGAAGAGTTTTCTGGGATTATTGGAGAGCTTTTTTTTATAGCTGAAAGTTTTTTTTTCTAAGATAACTAGTAGTGTTTGATTCAATGCTCAGCCCCTGCTTTTAGAAAACCATGCAAGGGCATTTTTTATTTTTCCCTTCTGCACTAAGGGACATCTCTAGCTGCCATGCTCAGCTGACTCTCTTCTTATTGGTTCTACCATGCTCAACAAAGAGCTAGAAAGGCTGTGACAGCCTACAACTGGAGATATGCCTGCTATACCTCTTACACCCATAAATCTTATGAAAGTGACCTTTGTCATTAATTGTTTGGGCTTCAAAAATTTGTTTGAATTCATTAATGAACCCATAGTTGAGGTTTGTAATGTTTTATGATAGTTCCTTGGTGCAAAAACATGTTTAAATTAGGTTTTCGATGTCTAAAAAGTGGCTTGAACTAGGTAAAAATGCCTTGGTGTATTGATACACAACGTACTTTTTACTCTTGAGTATCGATACAATGAGTTGTGTATCGATACTAAAAGCAAAAAATATTTCTAACCTAGAGACTTAGAGGCCTATATTGATACTCCACGGATTTGTATCGATGCTCATGCTTGTGTATCGATACATTTTGCCAAAAATCATAACTTTAGCTACTACAAAGGTCTATATTGATACAAGCATGCTAGGTATCGATACTGCACCTTGACTATCAACATCAAACCCTCTTGTATTGATATTACATATGAAAAATCAAGTTTTTTGCACCGTAAAGGCCTCGTATCAATATTGTGCCCTAATATAACTTGTACGTACCTGTGGTTTCTCGATTTACCTTTACTTGGTCACAAACAATGGGAAATTGATTTGTGTATTTATTTGAATAACCTTGGTGACACCATGAAAAGTGGCCTTTAATACCTTATTTTTACATTTTCTTTAATATGGCCTATAAGTATTTTAGACCTTCTAAAAAAATTTTTTTACTAGACACCATGTCGTCTAATAGTACCTGGCAACATGACACCCGACAGTCATCCCCCAGCTTTTATTTCTATTTTTTAATTTTATAATCTTTTACCTATCCCTAGGATGAAAAAAACTAGCCCTGACAAAATGAAGTGTCTATAATTGCCCATCTTTGGTTGTTGCTAAGTATTAGGAACAGGGTAAAGACAAATAGACATCATTTTGTTTGGATGGAATGATGAATTTGCATGCCTGTAGAGAAGTAGAGAGCCACTTAATATCACATCGAGATGGGTTAAACAACTTGTAATAGAGAAGATTTTAATGAGTTTTGTAGGGTTTGACCCCTTTACTAGGTTATTTTTTAGTTTTTTTTTTCAAATAGGTGCTATCAACTTGTGTGGGCTTCAAAGTAGGTAAAAAAAGACATCCAACTTTTCATGGACTACGGTAAATAGATCCACCAGCTTGCATGGGCTTTAAAGATAAGTAAACATTTTGCTGTTTGAGGATCGGGGTAAGTAGGTACCACCAGTTTGTGTGGGCTTTGATAAAGAAGTGATGCTCTTTGAGGACTGAGGTAGGTAGGTGCCACCAACTAGTTGTGGCTTTGGTAAGTGTCCTACTCTTTGAGGAATAAGGTAGGTAGTTCCCATTAACTTGTATGGGCTTTGAGGTAGGGAAGCCCTGCTCTTTAAGCACTAAGGTAGGTAGTTGCCACTAGCTTTTGTGGACTTTGATAAGCATCTTTCTCTTTGAGGATTGAGGTAGGTAGTTACTACCAGCTTGTGTGGGCTTTGAGGTAGAGAAGTGTCTTGCTCTTTGAGGACTAGAATGAAATAAGTTTAGATACCCTTCTTTGGTGATTTTTAAAGAGCACGTAGGGTCAAAGGTACTTATTTGAGGCCTTTTGGGGTTTTTTGAAATCAAAAAATGGTACATTAAGTTCCCTATAAATTTAACTTCTACGTATGGGAACTGATACTTGTAAGATGTTAAATGTTGCATAATGCATGCAAATGCAAATGCCTGCCTAATTGATGCAAGGGTGATGACTTTAAAGGCCTAATCCAATGGCTGGATTTGGGCTTTCTTCGGCTTTGGTGAGGTGGCCTTTTGCCCAAGGTTTGTCAATCTTGCTCTGGATTTCCAAAGGCTATAAATGTTAAGGCTGTACCTTTTTTGAAGGTATAAGAGGTTGATGACCACTTATTAAGAGGAGGTTTTGAGCATATCTTCCAGTTGTGAGGTCCTAGGGCAAGACCTTCATTCTTAGTATTTAAACATAAAACAAAGTTCCTACAAAGCTTTATCTTTCAAAGTAATGCTAGGAAATCTTATCACAAGTTTTGCCCATTTATCAAGCATTATTAATTAAAGGATAAACATGATGTAACATGGAATGCAGGGTTACAAAAATGTTATACAAAAAACCAAAAAGTTATATTTTCATTCAAAGAAAGAGGGTATAAGTTATGACAAACTTATGAGATTGTGAAAAATTTTGAAATACAAAAGAGATAAGATGAGTTTTCTTGGTCGATTGACTTTGATGTTAATGACATGAATTCTTCACTGACTACCTTCGAAGATTTCTCTCAAGCAATTAATCCTTTTTGGTGCTAGCTGACCCATAAGGAGATTCCTTCGATTGCCCTATGGTGGAATGGGGCCTCAAAGTTAGGCGGTTCTCATTTTTTGAGTGCAAGTGTGGATGAGGTTTTGGTGGGGGTGGTCAGCATAAAATAGGTGGGTTAGGTTATGACTTGGTTTAATCAGAGGAACAAGGTTTGGTTGCTTAAGCCACCCTTTCAAGTTTCCAACTTAAACTATTTTTTATTTTTGTTTTTGTCTTGTATTTTTCCCCCTTTTTTTAGATTTTTTTCTTTGTTTTCTTTTTTTCTAGATTTTTTTTTGTGAGTGGTAGGTAGGGGACTAAAAGGATACCCTTTCAGGTTTTCATCGTAAAGTCCTTTCAAGCATAGTATTTCTTAACAGAATCAGAGTTCATGGGGTTAGGTAGGTTACTGCCATCCATCTCGGTTAAGATTAGGGCTACTCTAGATAATACGCGTTTCACCACGGATGGCCCTTCCTAATTTGGGGTCCATTTTTCACGAGTATCTTTATGGATTAGGAGAATTTGTTTGAGCACCAGGTCACATTCTCGAAACTAATGAGGATGGACCTTTTTGTCATGGGCTTTCATCATGCACTTTTGATAAATTTGCCCATGACAAATGGCTTTAATCATTTTTCTTTGATGAGATTAAGCTGTTCATATTGGTTTTTAAACCATTCAGCCTCTTTAAGTTGTGATTCCATTAAAACTCTAAAGGAAGGGATTTCAACCTCGATAGGTAGGATAGTCTCCATGCCTTAGACCAGGGAAAATGAGGTAGCACCTGTAGAAGTTCATACGGCCATACGATAAGCATGAAAAGCAAACGATAACTTTTCATGCCACCCTTTATACGTCTCAGCCATTTTTTCAACTATCTTCTTCATATTCTCGTTGGCTGCTTCAACTGCTACGTTCATCTTCGAATGGTATGTGACGAAGTTTCGATGCTAAATCTTAAATTGAGAGTAAACTACTTGCATCATCTTATTTTTTAGGTTGCATGCATTATCAGTAATGATTTGTTCGAGAAGAAGTTATCTACAAATATGTCCTGTTTCATAAATTTGCACATACAGATCTGGTGACATTGGCATAAGAAGCTGCCTATACCCATTTAGTGAAATAATCGATCACGACCAAAATACAGCAATGCCCATTAGAAGCCTTAGTGGTAATCGATCCAATCATGTCCATGCCTTACATAGAAAAGGGCCATAGAGCTATCATAACATGTAAAGGTGTCGGTGGGACATGGATCTTGTCAGTGTAAATTTGGCATTTGTGACACTTTCAAGTATAGTTAATGCAATCCTTTTCGAGAGTCAACCAATAATAGCTTGATCGCATAACTTACCTTATCATTCGGTGTTAATTGGCATACATCCCATAAATCCTTTCATGAACTTCTTCAAGTGTTCTTTTGGCTTTGGAGGCATCCACGCATGCAATCCTTTTCGAGAGTCAACCAATAATAGCCTGATCACATAACTTGCCTTGCCATTCAGTGTCAATTGGCGTACACCTACAAATCCCTTCATGAACTTTTTCAAGTGCTCTTTTGGCTTTGGATGCATCCATGCATCGAAATAACACCTGGTCCCAGCCTTTTTTGTACAAAATTTTACCATCCAAAATGAAGTTCGTAGCTAATCATCTGATGGTTCTCTTATCAACTTCAGTGGCACCTTTTGGGTACTGTTGATTTTTGATGTATTGAAGGTGTCCTGATACCATGGCAAACCGTCTTTCTCTTCTTCAACATTGTAGCAAAGTGCCGAGGTTGAATAGATACTCATTTAGATAGGAGCAATGTTCGATTCTCGATTGACTTTAAACATGAAAGATAAAATGGCCAAGGCATCAGCGATTTGGTTCTATTTTTGAGGTAGATGTTGAAAGCTAATATCACCAAACTTTCTCTTGAGCTTCGATATCAGATTCTTATAGTGGATCAGTTTAGCATCACGTGTTTGCCATTCTCCCTTCAATTGGTAAATGATGAAGGCTGAATCTCCAAACACTTATAGTGTTTGAATGCCCTTTCAATGTCTCCTTGGAGTTCTATAATGCAGGCCTCATATTCAACTATGTTATTGGTCCAGTCAAAGTTTAATTTGGCTGTGAAAAGGTAATGGTTTCCCTCAAGCGAGATGAGAAATACCCAATTCCATGCCTCAATACGTTTGAAGCTTCATCTAAGTACATTCTTCATGATGACCCACACTCGATAGTGCTCTCTACCTCAGATATGCATATCAAGTCTTTATCAGGGAAGTTGAAGTTTAAAGGTTGATAGTCATATATGGCTCAACTTTCGAAAAAATATATTATTACACTGCCTTTAATGGCCTTCTGGTTCACATACATGATGTTGTACTCAAAAAGCATAACTTTCCATCTGGCTAATCTTCCGAACAAGGTAGGGACTTCGCATAAATACTTGATGGGATCAAGCTTGGCAATTAACCATGTAGTGTGGTACAACATGTATTGCCTTAACCTTCGAGCTGTCCAAGCTAAAGTGCAACATAGCTTCTCTACAAATGAATAATTATTTTCATATTCTGTAAATTTCTTACTCAAGTAATAAATAGCTTGCTCCTTCTCTCCTGATTCATCGTGTTGTCCTAATATGTGGCCCATCGACTTGTCTAGGATTGATATATACAGGATTAGTGATTGTCCGAGCACTGTGGCACAAGTACTAAAGGGTTCGGAAGGTAATGTTTGACTTTATCAAAAGCTTCTTGGCATTCTTGATCCCATTCTCCAGGATTTTGTTTTTTCAGCAGCCTAAATATTGGATTGTATTTGTTGGTCAATTAAGATATGACTCGGGCTATGTAGGTCAGTCTTCCTAAGAAACTTCTCACTTCCTTTTGAGTTTGATGTGGTGGTAGGTTTTGAATTGCCATAGCCTTGTCAGGATCCACCTCTATTCCTTTTTCACTTATAATGAACCCCAATAATTTACCGGAGGTGACACCAAACGTGCATTTAGCAAGATTTAGCTTGAGCTAGTATTTGCGAAGCCTTTTGAAGAGTTTTCGCAGGTTGGCAACGTGCTTACACTTTTTTGTTGACTTTGAGAACATATCATCCACATAAACCTCGATTTCATTATGCATGAGATTATGGAGCAATGTTACATCACCTTTTGGTAAGTTACCCTGGTGTTTTTCAGCTCGAAGGGCATTACTTTATAGCTAAAAGTTCCCTACATGGTCACGAATGTGGTCATTTCCATGTCTTCAGTTGCCACTTTTAATTATAGCCTGAGAACCCATCCATGAAAGAAAATAGTGCATTTTTGGTGGTGTTGTCTACTAAGGTATCAATGTGAGGCAGAGGAAAATTATCCTTAGGGCTGACTTGATTCAGGTCCCTATAGTCTACACACATTCACACTTTACCAGGAACTAGGACTATGTTGACCACCCATTCATGATATTTGGCTACCTCGAGAAATCTCACTTCAAATTGTTTCTTGACTTGTTCCTTGATCTTAAAGAGCATTTCTGGTTTCATCCTTCTTAACTTTTGCTGGATTGGTTTGCATTCAGGTTTGAGAGGAAGTTTATGAACCACAATATTGGTATCTAGTCCAGGCATGTCTTAATAAGACCAAGCAAACACATCTAGATATTCTTGAAGGAGACTTATTAGTTCAAGTAAAGTTGATGGTTTTATGGAGGTTATGATCTCAATCTCTTTTTGATCTTCCTCTATTCCAAGGTTTATGGTTTCAGTAGGTCTTTCATGAGGTAATATCTATTTTTCTTCCTACTCAACTAGTCTTGATAGGTCTAAAGGTATGGGGTTCTCTTTAGGATCCTCTTCAGATTAGACTTCACTAGCACAGATTGGTTGCTCGAAATTGATTTTTAAAGTTTCAATATGAAGATTCATGTCACCTTTATTGGGGTACCTGAAATTAGGGAAAATATCAATATAGGTGGAAAAAGATGTAAAAGAAAGCCTAAGGTCGGCAAAAATTATGAACACAAAGAATGAATGCAAAATGCTTAGTCATTTTCATTGATAATATTTAATAAAAGTTACCTATACAAAGGATCCTACAATGCTTTTGGGCAAGAGCATATAGGTTTAGTTCATAGCATTACTTTGAAATAGACTTGAACAGTATAGGAATCTCGGTCTCCTTCTAAACACTCGAACAAACCCTAGAGGGCACAGACCAATCTCCAGACTTGTAGTTAACATCTTTGGCTTGCCAATCATATTGATGGAAATATCCTCAAATGCTTTGTTTAATATGAGCACAGCACCAGGGGAGCCAGTATTAATACTCATTAACACTCATTTTAGCGGAGCCTTGTTCTTATTAATAAAAACATGAATATCTAATTAATACTCATTTTATACTAGGTTGTTGACAATGGTAATTATAATAATTGTATTGCGAGGCATATGAGATACCATAAGCCCAAAATTTTGGGGTTACTAGGTAACTAACCTTTACATGATTAAGTTATATTACTCCACCATTGATTTGAACACTTGGATAATTGATTCAAGTTATGGATCACACTTATGTAATGACATAAGTTTGCTAAAAAATAGAGATTTAGGCTCTAATGAGATAGCTTTATGAATAGGCAATGGAGCAAAAGTTACGATCGATGCCATTGGAACTTGTACCTTATCATTGCCTTCAGGCACGACTTTACAACTAAAACAATGTCTTTATGTTCCTAGATTAGCTAGAAGCATCATTTCAGTTTCATACTTCAATGATAAAGATGATTTTGAGTTTAGAATAAAAGGCAAAAGTTGCACTATTATGCTAAATGACATGATCTATGGATTGACCTCATTAAAGAATAGGCTGTTTGATTTGGATCCTAAAATGCCTTTACTCAACAAATGTGAAGAAAGCTAAAAGAAATAATGCAGCAAAAACCTATATTTGGCATTGTACACTTGGACATGTCAATGAGACTCAAATAGCCAAGTTACATAAACAAGGCTATCTTGTAACCCATTTGATTTTGAATCATATGAGACATGTGAGTGTTGTCTCATTGGCAAGATGACCAAGACACCTGTCACCCAGAAAGACAAAAGGACTGGTGTTTTATTGGGCCTAATATATTTAAATATATGTGGACCATTAAACATAATGGCTAGTAATGAGGTTTTTTACTCCATTACCTTTACCGATGATTACTCTAGGTATGGGTATGTGTACTTAAAGTCTGACGCTTTCGCAAAGTTCAAAGAGTTCAAGGTTGACATTGAGAACTAAACTAGTAAAAGAATTCTTACTCTTAGATCTAATTAAACAAGAGAATACTTAAGTCAAGAATTCTTGGGTCATTTGACAAAAAATGGTATTATATTGTAATGGACTCCACTCAAAACTCTACAACATAACAAAGTGTCTAAAGGGAAAAACCAATCCTTGTTGGACATGATTCATTCCATGATGTCTAAGACAGACATTTCGATATTCTTTGGGGGATATGCCTCAAAAACTGCCACCTATCTTCTAAATAAAGTTCTATCTAAATTTGTGGATAAGACATCATATAGATATGGCATGGTAAAAGACCATGTATGTCTCACCTTAAAATTTAGGGTTGTCCAACTTATGTGAAGTGAATGGTATCTAAGAAGCTTGGAGCTAAGTTAGGTAAATGTAAATTTATGGGCTATTCTGAGGAAACTTATGGTATAATTTTTACAAACCAACTGAACAAAAGGGGTTTATTTCTAAACACACCATTTTTCTAGAGAAAAAGTTTCTATTAGAAAAGTTTAGTGGGAGTAAAGTTGATCCTCAAAAAGTTCAAGAAACACAAATAGACATTCCTATAGAATTGAAGTTGAGGGATGAAGCATTGGATGCTCCACCCAAAACTCAGGAAATACAAGTACTCCATCTAGTAAGATCAAACAAACAACTGAGAGATATGGATTTCTTATGGATAAAAATGACTTCCCTAGTGATACTAAACCTACCACATATGAGGAAAAAATGTTCGATATTTATTTTGAAAAATGGCTTAAAGCCATTAAGGCTGAGATAAATGCTATGGATGTTAACCAAGTTTGGACTTTGGTTGACCCACCCGAAGGGATATAACCCATAGGTTACTGTGGGTGGATCCTCGCGGATCCATGGATGTGTACGACTTAAAATATTTTTCTAACTAGAAAATGTCTTCTTGACCAAGATTTTCCTTTGCGATGTGATGAGACTAAGAAGATACAGATTCTTGACTCATGATATAGTAAGGGGGACCATAAGACGAATCGCTTATCTTATTGATCTCGGATGACCATCATGAAATGGCCAACGCTTGGAGTCACCACTGATCATTTTTAGCTAGGTATAATCGGATGCTTATTGAAACCTATGTTTTGAGTTATGAAACTCAAAATATCGATCCTATGGTCTATGTAGTACAAAGATTCATCGTTTGGGTTCGAGAGTTGGTTACGCACGATGAGGTACGAACCTCTTCATGATGCCTGAAATCGGTACCTTACTAGCTATATCTTATCTCGGTTTTAATTCTTTCGATCTTACCTTGTTAGTATTTTGATATAACCCTCTTTTAATGCATGAATCTTATAGAAATACAAATCCAAGTTTTGATGAAAAGATTTAATCTCATATACGCCCTGGAGAGATGGAAAATATAGAGATTTTTAATAAAAATAACCTCTGGATTTTACTTTGGAAATGGAATGTTCCGCTTTGGGCACTGGAGAGATACCCATGTGGATCATTACCTTTAGTTTTACTTGAAATGATTGAAAAACATGAATGCAAATAATCATCACAAAGAAATTACTTTAGTAACAAATGAAGTAACATAACATGGATCATTCAATGTAATGATAAAAAAAAGGGATGGACTATTGGAATTTATCTCGCAATTGGCATCGATTATTTGGGAATAACCGAATCGATAATTTTCGAGATGCATCTAGGATTCTTGATTAAACGAGGTTTGTTTGACATATTCATGAAAGTCCGAGAAGGAGAAAAATTTAATTGTAGTTGAAAGATAGAGTTGGAGTATCCCCTCAAAAAGATAGGGTTGGAGTATCCGCATGGATGACGAATAATTTTGATGAAGGAAGATTTTTTTTTAAAGGTTGATCATTTAAAAAATAAGTTTAGAGTATACCCTTAGAAAATTGGGGTTGGAGTATCCCCAAAAGTGACATATCTAACGCTTCTTTAAAAAAGTCAAGTTGGAAAAACATTAAGTTGACAAAAGCTTGTGATTTAGAAGACGGGTGAGCATTTTGACGACTTTTGGTGAAAGAAATTATTGTGAATGAGGATGATAAAGATGTAAAATACGTTCGTGCCTTGATAGGAGCCTATGGGAGGTCAAAGCATGGTCTCGATGCTGATTGGGGTGATATGGTGACATTAGAATGTCTAGAGACAAAATTGGGGAAAATAACTTAGTGTTAACCATAACCGAAAATAGGAGATAGCATTGCACTATTCCTATTTCTAAATTTATTCTAAATTGGTTTGAAGGCTTTAAATGATGGACAAGATACCGTTAGAAAGCTAACTCGACAAGGGTCAATCTAAAAATATTCTCAATATCCCAAAAAGTCACTTCCTAGGTAAATAAATTTCCAAATTTGGATTAATTACGCTGCTGGCAGAGCATACAAGGGACAAGGTGTGTCAAAATTTGAAAAATCACCTCGAACTTGTTTTGTATCAAAAAATTGCAAATGATACCTTTCTAAAAAGGGAATTCCATGAATCTTTTAGAAAAAATGTTTGAAAAATTTGGAAAAATCATTCGATGGGTCTGAAAAGCCTAATTAGAATATGTGTTGTTGATTGCTAGGGTTTTGGACAGTTTAGATTTGAAAAATCATAACTCTCTCATCCAGAATGATCTAGGGGTGAATAAGACATCGTTTTAAAGATAATTTGACATACTTTGATAGAAAAATATCAGAAATTTCATGAAAAATCATTTAGGATTTTAAAGTGATAATAGTTGTGCTGCCAATAGGGGACAAAGCAAAGCAGAGGATATTTCTTATTTTCTTTATGTTTACGGGTCCAAACTCGAGTCATCGACATTCGAACATCCATGACCAAAGGGAAAGAGTGGCATGAGCATCACGAACTCATTTGCACAGCCCCGGAGTAGTTTGGGACAATGAAACAACCCGTTGATCATACCACTCAAGGTTTTGACTCAAAAATAAGGCACGAATATTTCAGGAACGAGTGCAAGGCCTTTTTTGTTGGAAAATCAAAAGATTTGAGCTCGTTTAACCAAGATTCCAGGTCTAGGAAACTTGATTTTCCCTAAGATATTTTGCTAACTTTAAGGAAAATGCTAAGTTTATGCTAGTCCGGATTGGTTGAGGTTAACATGCTTGGCTTGGGGAGGTTTTGAAAATCAATTTTTGATAGCCATCAAACATGCATTTAGCCATGGAAAAGACAATGAACATATAAGGGGATGGCACAAAACATGAATGGGGATGTTAACTTTACCAATGATATAGACAAAGAAAGTATTATATGCACTTTGACAAGAAAATGTTATGGACACTAAAAATGACAATGATTCAAGAAAATATGCAAGCTAATGTATAAATATGCTTGAAATATGTTAGGCTAATGATTCATACATGGATTAAGGGTAACAAGATGCATGGATATGGTATAAAATGCATAAGCAAGAGCTATCAAAATAATGAGGATGAAATAAGGCATTTTACACATCAAAGGGGCATTAAGGCATCCAAATCCTAAACTACCACAACCAAAAGTCACAATAATGCATGATAATCCTAAGACGGTGATGGAAACATGGAGAGCTCACTAAAATGATGAAGGTGTTGAAAAACAGAAAATGAAAGTGATAAAGTAGGAAGCTATACCAATAAGACTTTAATTTTGGCCAAATAGTTGAAGCAGCAGAGATGGCTTGAATTTTCCTCTTTTCCTTGTTGTTAATAAGTAAGAAAAAGGGTGAAACAATGTGGTTTTGGTTTTAGTATGGATGAGGGTGACTTTTAGGATGTGTAATGGTTGGGAATGAGTGTTTTGGGGCTATTTTTGGGTGGTGAGTGAAGAGCTATGGGATTTTTGGTTTTCTTGATGTAGGAATATGTTTTTGGAAGCTAAAACAAGCTGAAATCTAAAGTCCCTCAACTGAGATATAAGTAGTCTATTTATACCAACATTTTGGAGCCAAATTGGAGATGTTTTTGGTCATTTCTCAAAGGGGACAAAGTGATGTCAGCTTGATGGCTATAGAGTGGCTGTAGAGAGCAACTTGCTACTAATGTGATGAACATAGGGTGGTCGGTTTAAATGCTGAAATGATTTTCTAGCAAGTAGGGCAGCTGATGGTGATCTTGGTCAATAAACTAGGGAGGAGTAGGGTGATCATGTGACATTGACCTTTTTTATCTAATTTAGACTTCAAAAAAATGTTTTGATTAATTCAAAA
>JBBYHL010451439.1:39512-54710 GCA_038381835.1 Adansonia madagascariensis | reverse complement strand
TTAAATCTTTTTCATCAAAACTTGGATTTGTATTTCTATAAGATTCATGCATTAAAAGAGGGTTATATCAAAATAATAATAAGTTAAGATCGAAAGAATCGAAACCGAGACAAGACATAGCTAGTAAGGTATCGATTACGGGCATCGCGAAGAGGTTCATACCTCATCGTGCGTAACCAACTCTCAAACCCAAATGATGAATTTTTGTATTACGTAGACCATGGGATCGATGTTTTAAGTTTCATAACTCAAAACATAGGATTCAATAGGGATTCAATCATGCCTAACTCTAAATGATCGATGGTGACTCCAAACGTTGGCCATTTCATAATGGTCATTCGAGACCAATAAGATGAGCAATTCATCTTATTGTCTCTTTCACTGTACCATAAGTCAAGAATTCGTACATTCTCGTTCTCATCACATTGCCAAAAAAAAGTCTCAGTCAAGAAGATACTTCTAAGTTAAGAAAATATTTTAAGTCGTGCAGACCCATAGATCTATGAGGATCCACCCCGGGGTATGTTACGATAAATGGTAATCATAATGCAATGTAAATGTAGGTAAAAGGGGTTAAAAAATAAGGTAATATTTCATTCATGATAAAAGATGATGCAATTCGATTTGCATTTGACCAACAAAAGGCATAATGATAATAAAGTGATCTTTTGGGCGATTGATGCCCTTGACAATCTTGACATGAATGTTTTTTTGATACATCTCGATATCTTTCCTAAATAATCAATATGTCTGATGTGAGTCTATCTTCTGAAAACACTCTAGATTACCCTATGCCATTCCATAAATGCCCTCGACTCTGGTGTTTGCTTCTTTATCTCTCAAACATGGGTTAGGTTTAGGTGAAGTCTAACTTTCATTTAGCTAAAGTTTGATCTGATTTGATTGGAGTTTTGACTTGGTTTAATCAAGGTAAGGGTAAGTTTGATTTGATATAGCCACGGCTGGGCGAGGTTTAACTGAGGCCTTTTTGATAAGTATTTGGCTAAAGTCAGATTTGGTTAAAGCTTAGGTCAGGTCAAAGCTAAGTTTCTTGAGCTGACTTTTTAGGTTTTCGACTTAAGTCAGGTAGGTTGGTCGAATGCCCTTTCAATTTTTTATCTAATACCTGATTTTTTATTTTATTTTTTTTGTTTTGTTTTATTTTTTTACCGAGGATAAGCTTTTAAGTTTTCATCCTTTATGCATAATATTTCTTGACATAGTCTGAATTGACTGCATTAGGCAAGACATTACCGTCCATTTTCGTTAAGATCAAGGCCCCTTTGAAGAAAGCTTACTTCAAGACATAATGTCCTTCCCAATTAGGGGTCCATTTGCCTCAGGTGTCTTTGTGGATTGGAAGGATAATCTTGAGGACTAATTCTCTTTTATGAAATTGACAAAGGTGGACCTATTTTTCATGGGTGTTAATCATGCACTTTTGATATATTTACCCATGACAGATAGCTTTCATTCATTTTACTTTGATAAGGTTCAACTAATCATATCTTCCTTTGACCTATTCAGCTTCTTCAAGTTTGACCTCCATTAAAACTCTTAGAGAGGTGATCTTAACTTCAATAGGTAGGACAACTTCCATACCATAGACCAAGGAAAATGGGGTAGCACTCGTGGATGTTCTAATGGATGTTCTATATGTGTGAAGTGTGAATGCCAATCTTTATAAGTCTAGGCTATTTTTTCAACTATTTTCTTGATGTTTTTGTTGGCTGCTTTGACTGCCTAATTTATTTTCGATTGGTATGGCACTGAGTTATGATGTCAAATTTTTAAATTAGGAACATACTACTTGTATCAGGTCATTTTTCAAGTTACAAGCATTATCAGTGATGATTTGTTTGGGAAGCCCATATTAACAAATGATGTCCCATTTTATGAACTTGTAAACAACTGACTTAGTGACATTGGCGTATAAAGCTATCTCTACCTATTTAGTGAAGTAATCGATCACCATTAAGATGAACAAGTGTCTATTATAGGCCTTAAGGGTGATGGGCCCAATCATTTCCATGCCCTACATAAAGAATGGCCATGGAGCTGTCATAACATAAAGTGGTGTGGTGGGACATTAATTTTATTTGCATAAATCTGACACTTATGACATTTTCAGGCATAATCGATATAGTCGTTTTTTAGAGTTAGCTAGTAATAACCCAATTTCATGACTTGTTTGGCTATCCCATGTCCATTAGCATGCATGCCATAGATCCCCTCATGAACTTTTTCTAAGATCCTTTTGGTTTTAAGAGCATTGATGCATTTATGTAACACTTGATCCTAACTCTCCTTGTATAAAACATCCCTATCTAGAACGAATCCCATAGCCCTTCTCTTAATAGTCCTTTTGTCATTTTCTGTGGCATGCTCAAGGTACTTTTGATCCCTGATGTATAGATGGATGTCATGACACCATGGTATGCCATCCTTCTCTTCTTTGACATTCTGACAATATGCTAGAGTCATAAATGCTCATCTAAATGTGAGCGACATTCGATTATCGATTAACTTTAAACATGGATGACACTCTTCTTGAGGTAAGTGCTGAAAGTAAATATCATTAAATTTCTTTTTGAGTTTTCATATCAGTTTCTTATAATGAATCAACTTAGCGTCATGCATTTGCCATTTTCCTTTTAGTTGATAGATAAGTAGGGCTGAGTTAATAAAAACTCGCAGAGTCTTGATATTTCTTTTGATAGCTATTTAAAGCCCCATGACACAGGCTTCATATTTTGCTATATTTTAGTGCAATTGAAGTTCAGCCTGGCTGTAAAAAGATAGTGACTTCTATCAGTTGAAATCAATATTGCCCCGATTCCATATCCCAAAGCATTTGACACTCCATCAAAATAGATTTCCAATGATTGATCATGACTATTGATATCTTACCAGATCTTCATCTGGGAAATCAAATTTTAAAGTTTCATAGTTGTCTATTGCCTCGCTTGCTAAAAGGTCAGCTATTACGCCACCCTTGATGGCTTTTTGGTTGACATAGACAATGTTCTATTCAAAGAACAAGACTTGCCATCTAGCCAATCTTTCTGATGGTGCAGGGGCTTAGCATAAATACTTGATAGGTTCAAGTCTCGCAATTAACCATGTGGGGTGGTATAACATGTATTGCCTAGCTCTCTTGGCCATCTAAACAAAAGCACAACATAATTTCTCAACTATTGAGTAGTTATTTTCATATTCTGTAAATTTTTTGCTCAAGTAATAAATTGCTTGTTCTTTTTTTACTGAATCATCATGCTGTCCAAGTACATAACCCATAGACTTGTTGAAAATCGCTAGTTGAAGGATCAAAAGTCGACCAAGAACTGATGGTACTAGCATTAGTAGGTTTGACAGATAGTGTTTAACCTTGTCAAAAGCTTATTGACATTTCTTATTCCATTCCTTAAAATTATGTTTACGGAGAAGCTGAAAGATGAGGTCACATTTATCGATGAGTTGGGATATGAATACGGAGATATAGTTCAGTCTTTCTAAGAAGCTTTTCACCTTTTTTTAGGTTTAAGGTGATGGCATCTTTTAGATAGCTTTGACCTTATCTGGGTCAACTTTGATCCCCTTTTTATTGATAATAAAGCCCAGAAGCTTCCCTGAGGTGACACCAAAAGTACATTTGGAGGGTTTCAACTTTAGCCAAAATTTTTGTAATCATTCAAAGAGCTTTTAAAAATCTATGAGTGCTCATCTTCTTTTGTTGACTTAGTGATCATATCATCCACATAGACCTCAATCTCTTTGTGCATTAAGTCATGGAATAGTGTCACCATGGCTCTTTGATAAGTTGCCCCCATATTTTTGAGCTCAAAAGGCATGACTTTATAGCAAAATGTGCCCTACGTGGTTACGAAGGTAGTTTTCTCCATGTCTTTAGGCACTATTTTAATTTTTATAACTTGAAAACCCATCTATAAAAGAGAATAATGAGTTTTTGGCTGTATTGTCAGTCAAAGTATCGATATAAGGCAGTGGGAAATTATCTTTCAAACTAGCTCAGTTTAGGTCCCGATAATTAACACACATTTGTACTTTGCCATCTTTTTTGGGGACTGGGACAATGTTAGCAACCCATTTTGGATATTTGGCTACAACAAGAATCTTGCCTCAAATTGTTTCTTGACTTCTTCCTTGATCTTAAGGAGCATTTTTGGTTTTATCCTCCTTAACTTTTACTGGATTAGTTTACATTCAGGTTTAAGGGGAAGCTGGTAGACCAATGTTAGGGTTTAATCCAAGCGTGTCTTGATATGACTAGGCAAATACATCCCAATACTCTTGGAGTAGTTTATCAGTTTGGTTTTGTTGGAGGGTTTTACAGAGGTTTTGATTTTAACCTCTTTTCGATCTTTTTTAGTCTATAAATTTATAACTTCAATTGGTTCCTTATGAGGCAAAATCTATTTTTCTTCATGCTTGACTAATCGTAACAGATCCGATGACACGAAGTTCTCTTCAAAATCTTTATCAAAATCAACTTCACAAGTGCAAATTGATCATTCGAAATCAATCTTTGGGAGCTCATCTAAAATATCCATGTCACTCTATCAGAGCACCTGAAAAGGTGAGGAAATAAACAATATGGACAAAACTATGTATAGACAGAGAATTGGGTAAGGGTAGAGAATAAAAAAGGCCATACAAGATGAAATGCTTTATGAAAAAGTCTATTTTATTGATAATATCCGATCAAAAATGCCCATTACAAGATCTTTATGAGCTATTAGGTAAAAACAAGTAGGTTTTTTTCTTGACATTACACGAAAATAGACTTAAAAAGCATAAAGGTTTTTGAATAGTCTCGCTATCAAGAATAAACTCTAGTGAATTAGGGTAAGTTTTATTGCTCTGCTTCAATTGGCTTGACTGATCATCAATGCTATGGATATAGAGGTTACAGAAGGCCCGGTTCAAAATGACTAACACATCAGTGGCTTTCTTTCCTTTTGATTGACCAAGATCCATGCATCTTACTGAGCAAAATGTCTTATAGATCGATGGGAATACCATTGATTCTGGTCCTAATTCTTGACCTAGCAAATGAGCTATCCTCTGATCTTTATCCTTCTTAACTTGTTGTTTCTTGTACTGCATGTTAGATTTAAATCCTAAGCCCTTCTCGCCGACCTGGTTAATGATATTGAAAGCTTTGGCCAATCCTTGCAAATTCTTACTAAGCCCTTTTACAGCTTGGCAACCTTTGGCAATAGTCAACTTCAAATGCATGTTGGTATTCCTCAACAGTTAAGGCTCAACTATTGACAGGCCTTCTCCTATGAATGTAGCATTGACAACCTTGAACGATTGGAAGAATGACTCAGGTGCATCCTCATTTAGTTCAATATAGGTAGCATTAGTAAAAACAATGGCAATCATCTCTTCTTCGGCTCTAACACTGACCACATTGTCTTTCATTACAAATTTTAGCTTTTAATGTAAAGATAAGGGTACTGCATAATTGAATGTATCCATAGCCTCCCGATGAGTAAGTAATTGAAGGATAGGATGATGTTCATTACTTGAAAATCAATCTCATAAGTGCATGGCTTATCTGAAGTGGAATAGTGATGTTTTTAATGACTCTAAAGCAAGTCCTATCAAATGCTTATACCGTCATATAGTTGTGCTTGATGAAGGAAGCATCAATGGGAAGCTTGTTTAAGGTAGCCAAGGGCATGACATTGAGGGCATAACCATTGTTTATGAGAACTTTTGGTAAGATGTGACCTTTACAATGGGTAGTAATATGTAGGGCTTTGTAGCTACCACTACCATTGGGAGAGATCTCGTCATCAGTGAATGAGATATAGTTATTAACAGTGATAAATGATCCAGTTTGCTTATTGAAATATCAAGAGGCACAAATACCTTATTCAACACTTTCAATAGTGCATTTCGATAAACTTCTGAGTTAAGGAGTAAAGACATTATAGAGATCTTAGCTAGTTGTTTACTCAACTGATTGACAATGCTGTATTCACTGTGCTTAATACATTTCAAGAACTCAATGGCCTCTTTCTTATTTACAACCTCTTTAATCTTCTTGAATCTTAAGTTTTTGGCCCTGACCTAAGGGGTGTTGAAAATTAGAGTGACATCGATCTTCTAATTCTCTTAAGCAAGAAAACCATATCTATTGCTAACAAGTCAACAACAATGGTTGATTGAGTAGGCTCCTCAATCATCATGACTTGCCCCTCATATTTTCAAGGAATGGCTCGCTCTTATATGGGAATGGTGCAAAAGTCTCTATCAATGGCCCCAAAATTTGATTGATAATAGAGGATAAAGGGCTATCCTTTATTGTAGGTGGTTTTGTAATTTCTTACACAATCATATTCACTGATTTAGTGGGAGATGCTTGTTTTTTATCATAGAATTCAATGCCACTTCATCCATCATTCTCTGGACCATTGCCTATAATTCTTTGCATGTTTGAAGAGTATGGCCATGAATAGTATAGAAGTCATAAAAATCATCTAGTTTTTCTTCTGATCTTTCAACTGCATTTAGCACTCTCAACTAAATCAATATTCGCCAAACTAGACTCATTGGCGTCTTGACTTTTTCTATGTTCTTTTTAATCTCATAATCATCCTCAACAACAATTATGTTTACTGCTAGCTTAGCATGGTTTGGTAAGGGATTTGCAGTGACATTCGACCCTTGGTTCATCCCAAATAGTAAAACTTTAGAATCCATGATGCTTTGTAACCTTTGCTTGAAAGAAATGTAGTTTTCAGTACCATGCTTGTTGTCTTGACATAATAATCACAATGGGCATTGGGGTTATACCACTGAGGGTATAGAGGTTTCTTCTCTGGGACGTACATGGAAGCAACTGATGCCCCCAGATTAAAGCCTAATAAAGCGCTTTGTAGGTCATAGGGATAAGGTTAAACTATTAATGGGATTTTTGACATTTTAATTAGCTTGTGGTTGGTTGTTTCATGATAAATTTAGCGGGACAGTAAAGGATAGGCTGGAGGTTATGGCATAATTGATTGAAAAGGTATCGTAACAGGGTTAAAGTAGGGCATGCTTAGGTAATAAAGATTGGGCACTTGACATTGGCTCGGTTAGGATGAGTTGGCATAACTTATAGTATTTGCCTCTTCTTCTTTCTTCTTGTTGGTAGCGAGCCTCTTGCTCGATCCAAATGACTCACCCATGGATATCTTACGACTTTTAATTCTATGTCAATCATCTCGTCAAACAAAACTAGATCTGCAAAACTGTTTAGTGGCATTCCCTACCATTTTTTCATAATATAGAACACGCAGGGTGTTGGTAAATGCCATGGTCATCTCATTCTCAGTTAAAAGGTGTTAGACCAAAGTTGCTTTTTCCCTTCATCTTTAAGCATCTTTAAGCATTTCATATTATCGATGAAGCATTTGATCTTGTGATTCATTGTACATTAACTTAAGATGTTCAATAATGCTTGATAATTGTTTTCCATGATCCATTTACAATGGTGAGTATTGTAGTAATGGGAAATAATGGTTCCCTATTCCTTGTTTGACCTCAGAATCCCTTGCACTTTTTTAAATATTTCAGTATTAGACACTTATGACATAGGTTTATTGATGATTGCTCATGATGGAATGATGTTATGTATCAAATCATGACAGTGAATGATTATTGATATGAATAAAATAGCAAAAGAATCTAGCTAATTATGCAAATGCAAGGGATAATTGGCTAGCAAGGCAACTTCACCAATTGTGTCTTTCATAGAGCAAGAAATAAAGTTTGATCACATATGGTTGCATTTGAAAGTGTCTGGCATGATTGCATTGTTTAATCACATATTCAAAGAACTTCAATGACTTCTATTCATGGTCTCTAGTGGGTATTATATCTTGCCTTAAAGACTAGGCTACTTCGATTACGTCAATTGTATTATTTCGAGACCTATCTTGCCCTTTTCATGTGTCTTTAAGGTTTGACTGTGTTTAAAGTCCTTGAACTTATCTTCAAATTACTGATCCTCGAACCATGCTTTAACATCTTCACAAAAATTGAGGAACGAAAGCAAGCTGTTGTTTCATGATAAACACCCAATGTTGAACACTGAACCCTTATACAATTATCCTATGGTGACAATTATGATGCATGCAACAATAAAAAAAAGAAAAGGAAAATTGGTTAGTACCAATATCAAATAATACAAACATAAATAAAAAATAAAAGAATGTAAATGACTTATGGAAAATGCTTTAACAATAGGCATTACGATGCCTAAAGGCAAACAAGACAATTATGACAGCAAACGGACAGCATAACGACATGTCCGTGATAAAAAAATTACCCGTAACAAGATAACATGATACCTTATAGGGACAAAACTGATTGACCAAGTGACGACTTTTGTTCGTCACCATCGTTAAGCCATCATTTGGATAGACTGCCAGTTTATTTAGGTTAGATATGACTTTTTAAAGATGACATGAGGCATTATAGGTGACAACATTCGCTTGTCATCACCCATTTATTAAATAAGGTTGGCCATAAAATGTAAAAGCATACGCTAAGAAATGATCATGAAAAGTACAAATATAGGTGACAACATTTATTCATCATCCCCTGCATAATCATGATGTATAGAAGTAGAGTTAAAAAGTGTTTCCCTGAGAGACCCTATTCTTTGAGTTATTCTAGTAGTAATCCGGTATGATTTGACAAGGTTTAGATCATATAGTTCACTATATGGGTTTGAGTTGACATCTAAATTGGTATCCGAATCACTCTTTTGTCTCATAAAGATAGTTGAGGCACCCGATCTTAGGCCTATCATGAGTTTGATGGAACAGGTTTGATCCATTAGGTGTATTTACCTATGCAAATGCGAAGGGGCACTCACAAAAGACATAGGTAATATACACCCTAAAAAATCTTCCTATGCCTTTGCAGAGGGTTACTCATGAAGCAGATAGCTCATTTCCTCCTAGTAACTGGGATACTTACCTTAAAATGGAGTTTGGTAGGAGTTTAATGCAAATACAAGTGCACAGTGTGTGTTGGGGAAACAATAAAACCTTTTATTTACCTTTGTATTACCATATTTATTAAATCAACAGTTATTCAGGAATGAGGCAATCTTGATTGATCTTATGGTGAAAACCATGACAAATAAAAGATTAGTAGACAAAAATAGAAGTGGATTATGGTTAAATAATTATTAAAATTGAAGAAATCGAGACCTAAAAAGGACATAACTAGTCAGAGGCTTAACTCTCTAAATTTGTACCTAGTGAAATCGCCAAGCTATTAGCACCATGCCTCATGTGAAAGAAGTGCGCGTGACTTAGTAGTATTTCTTAAGGGGAAAGGTTTTCTCGACTGGGACTCTTCTTTTTTTTCCAACATGATGGTAGCGAGAATGTATGGAGTCTCGGCTCTTAACCCTGAAAGGAGATTGTCAGACAAATCGCTTGTCTAACTATTCTTGGGTGGCCACCATGAACTGGCCAACAATTGGAGTCACCATCGATCATTTGAGCTAGGCATGATGGGACACCTATTGAAATCAATATTTCAAGTTACAAAACTCTAGACATTGGTTTCATGATTTACCTGGTCTAAAGATTCGATAGTTAGGTTCGGGAGTTAGTTAAGCACAAAGATGCATGAACTTCCCTGCGACGCCTAAAATCAATACCTTTCTAATCATGTCCCAACTTTGTTTCGTTTCCTTAGTTTTGACTTATCATTATTTAATATAATCTCCTCTTTAATGCATGAATTTTGTATAAAATAGGAAACTCAAATTTTAAAGAAAATTTGAATCTCATATGCGCCTCGGAGAGGTGAAAAACATAGAGATTGGGATTAAAAATGCTCTTCGAGTTTAATAATTTTTTAAAAAATTGGTTATTTTATGTTAAACACTAGAAAAATACTAGCACAAAACATTACCTTTGTGATTTTTTTGAAAACGATTTTAAAGATATGAATGCAAGGTGAATAACACAAGGGAAAATGTGTTAGTAAGATGAATAAGAAATAATATTACATAAAATAAATCACACAAAAAAGGGAAAAAGGGAAGGGACGAATAGGATGCATCTCGTTATTGTCATCAATTATCTTGAAATAATACGTGGGGATCCATTGACTAATAAAAGTGTAAAAATGAGTTTGAATATTGAAAAGTTCGAAGGAAATATGAAGAGGGAAAATTTGACCTTTTTTTCTCTTGACAATTTTAAGAAAAATGAGATTGAAAAATTTAAATTGATGAATTTTGACTATTTCTTGATAATTTTTGTAAAAGAACGGGGTTAAAGTATCCCCTCGGAATATGGAGTTGGAGTATCCTCATAAATGAAGACTTTGGTAAGTATCAAAAGTTAAACAAGGTTTGCAAAAGCAAGGTCGGAGTATCCCTTCGGAGGAGGGGTTGGAGTATCCCTAATGGAAACTTCAATGATTTTAAAGAAATGAGCTCAAAGGATTTATCTCGACAAAGGTTCAATGATTTCTTGACAAAATGACAATGTTTTTGACAAATTCTTGACAAAATAGGTGATTCTTATTAAAAACAATTGATAAAAATAAGGATGATAAAGCTTAAAAATTATTCATGCCTTGATTTAAGCCTACGGGAGTTAATGCATGTTCCTTTTGACTTGATGGATTGATCGAGATCATATAGAGGCATTCGAATGCCTCAGAGTAGGAGTTCGAAGGAATCAACTAATCTTGAACAATGCTGAAAACAAGGACCACATCACGCTATCCCTATTTTCAATTTTATTTTGGACAAATTCGAAGGTCCCAAGGGTCGTGTAAGATACCATTGGAAAGTTAACTCGATAAGAATCAATATAAAATTATTCCAAAAATCCTAAAAAATTGCCTCCTATGTGGAGATATTTTTCAAAGTAGGGACTAGTTCAACACTAGTAGCATATGCAAGGAAAGTGGGGCAACTGGCTTTAAAAAATCATTTTGAACTCATAAGGAATCATTAAATCATAAAAGAGACCTTTCCAAGAAAAGAAATTTGTGAACTTTTTATGAAAATTATTAGAAAATCCAAGAAAATCATTTGGTGGTTTGAGACAGCCCAAATAGAATGTGAATCGCTGATTTCATGGGTTTCAGATGGTAAAACATCAAAAAATTGTAACTCCTTCATCCAGAATGATCTGAGGCACACAAAACACTATTGGAAAGGTGATTCAATGCCCTCATAAGGAAAATTGTCAGAAAATTCATGAAAAATTGTTTATGGTTCAAAAATAATTTTTTAAGTAGTGAATACAGTGCTACCCGCATAAAATAGGGGAAAATTTGATTTTCTTGGATTTCCTCAGGCTAAATTTGAGCCATGTGCATCCGAATGTCCATGGCAGAAATCAATGAGTGAAAGAGGCTTCATGAGCTCATCTACACAACCCTAGAGTAGTCTGAGATAATGAAACAGCCTGTTGACCATGCCACCAACATAAAGACTCTAGGCAAAGATCAAAGCATAAACAAGTTTGGACACTAAAAAAAGACATTTTATTTTTTTAAATGAATATTTAGCCTCTTTTAGCCTTGAATCCCAACATAAATAGCTTAATGTTACCCCAAGATTAAAGTGTGAATTTGTGAAAAAAAATAAACTAAGATTAATCCTATTATTTGGGTTATTTTCAAATATATATATGCATATATCTACATAAATATATATATATTAGCACATCAAACAAATACGATAAAAACATAAATCAAATGCAAATATCATCGAGAGGCATTTAAACAAGCATTTCATAACGATAAAATGTAACCTCAAACATAAAAATGTCAACCCACGTCGTAGTGTTGGTTTAATTTTTTTTTTTTGTATTTTATGTATGAAGACTTGGTAGGGTTTAATGGCTGGCTTTTCTTCCCTTTTATGTGGGTGGCTTAGGTTCAGAACCCAAGTAACTCATTTTTTTTGTTTTTTTTTGTTTTTCTTTTTTTTCTTTCTTTCTTTGTTTTTCTTTTTTTTCTTTTTCTTCTTCTTTACACCAAGACTAGAACACAAAATAAAAACCTACAAATTGGCGATAGAACCTTATACTAGCTGTTGGCCATCGTTGTCAATCGATGCTTATCGATTGCCGTTGGCTCACAAACTTCACCTCCAGACTCTTTCTGACCTCTTCTTTCCAAATTCAGAGTCAGATTTTTCTAAATCTATAAGAGAAATTCAAACCGTTTACTTTAAATCTGACTGCCATCCACCGTTGGATGATTCCCAAACTCTAATATGTTCTTCCCTTCCGTATAAGCTTTCTTGTCACCATTGGGATTCTCAAAATAAGCACTAAAACCTTTTTAAATGAAAAACCCCACTTTAAGTTTTTGATTTTCTTATATGTTTCTTTTTTTAAAACTGGTGTGTTTTTTTTAAGTTATTGAAGAATATTTCTCTCTAAGTTTTTTTTTATCCTTCTTACTTTTTGGCTCTCCCCTCTTATGATTATATAACCCAAAAAAGCTGAAAATGTTGGTGGTTTTCGAACCAAATCCATGGCAGAAGCTACCATGGTTGGTTCTGCAACCAGGCAGGGTGGCTGCCATGCCTTTTCTCTCTCTTTTTTTTGTCTTTTCCTATTTTTCTCTTTCTTTTTGATTTATGTTTGTTATTTTATGACTAGAATTTAGCTTTCAGAAATGGGTCACTTGTTACCCATTTCACAAAAAATGGCCTGGATTTGAAACCCTGGCTACTCTTTTTTTTTCTTTTTCTTTGATTTATTTTGGTTATTTTATGACATAAATTCAAGCTTAGTGTGTGGGTCACAAATGACCCATTTTATAATGCTCTTTTTTTTGGTTTCTTTTCTTTTTTATTTATTTTTTGTTATTTTATGACTAAAACATATGCTTGGTGCATTGGTTATAGGCAACCTATTCATAAAGGTGGCTTGGGTTCAAAACCCAAGCCACTCATTTTTATTTTTTATTTTTTTGTACTTTTCCTAACAAGCCTAAATTAAAATGAGTTAAGCCCAACTAATCCAGATCTAACAAACCTAAATTAAAAGTGGCCTTCTTAATTAAATTATTCTGAATAACCGTGTCCTAAGAACTACCTGGAGAAAATTTGGTCTCTATAAGGACAAATTAAACATTTCAAACCAGGATTCATGGTAAATAAGTTTAAAGATGCTATTTTTCAAACCAAAAAAAAACCTTTTTAGTTAATAAAAAATATATTAAGCCTTAATCTTAAGTTTAACACCTTCATGGTGGTATGGTCAAAGGGTTGTTTTATCATCCCAAACAACTCTGAGATTATGAAATGAACTTGTGATGCCTGTGTCATTTTTTACCCTGTGCTGTAGACGTTGGACGTGCATAACTTGAATTTGAACCCCAAGAAACTCAAAAAATTGAGTGTTCCCCATTTTTGTTCTTGCAACACTATAGTCCAAATTTGAAAAATTATTTTTAAACTATAAATGATTTTTCTAGAATTTTTTGATATTTATCCCTTAAAGGCATCGAATTATCTTTCCAAAGGTGTCTCCTTTGGCCTTGGATTGTCCCAGATGAGGGGGTTATGATTTTTCAAATTTCACTATCTAGAACACCCAGAACTAACAAATTACATTCTATTTGAGCCATTTTGGCCAAGCAAATGATTTTTCTGTATCATTTAAATATTTTTCCCATAAAGTTCACAAAATTCCCTTTTCAAAAAGGTATTGTTCATGATTTAACAATTCTAGATAAGCCCAAAACGATTTTTCAAAGTCCATCATGCCCTTTTTCCCTTATAAATGCCGCCAGTGTCGAAATAAGCCTAACTCCAAAATTAATTTCGCCTAGAAAGTGATCTTGCACAATTTTTGAAATATTTTTATATTAGTCCTCATCATGTTACTTTTCCAACGGTACCTCACTTACCTCTTGAAGCCCGATACTATCCTCTATTGCTTTAGAATTAAAATTAGCTTTATCTTTTGAATCGCCATCATCGAGACGTTTGAGCTTCTTGAAATGCATCTGACTGTTTCCTTTAAAACATAAGCCTCTTAGGCTCGGATCAAGGATTAAGACAAAAATATTTTGTTCAAATCTTTGGTTTCCTATTTTTAAAATACTTTTTTTTCAACAATATCCTTTTTTAAAAAAAAATAAAAAATTTCAATCTTTGGGTATACTCTAACCCCACCTTTTTGAGAAGGTACTGCAACCCGAATTTCCATTAAAAAATTTGATCTCTTTTCTTGAATTTCTTTGAGATTCCTAATTATTTTCTAAAATCATAAAAAATTTTCATTCTTGGGGATATTTCAATCCCACCACTTTAAAAGGGTAATCCAACCCTATTTCCATCAAAAACTTGAATTTTTTTTAGATTTATTTGAGATTCTTAATTATTTTCTTAAATCATAAAAAATTTTCATTCTTATGGATACTCTAACCCCACACTCTGAAGGGATACTCTAATAATGTTTTCCACTAAAAACTCAAATTTTTTCTCTCAGATTTGTTCGAGATTCCTAATCATTTTCTTAAAATATCAAAATTTTTATCTTAGGGATATTCTAACCCTAACTCTTCTAGGGGATACTTCAATCCTGCTTTTACCTCAAAATCTAAAAATTCTCCTTTTCGGATACCATAGATTCTTTCAATAAAACCTTTTTTCGTCCCTTCAATTACTATCGAATCCAAACATGTTTCCAAATTATCACTCAGTTAGTCTTCAATGATCAAAGATAATTACAATATACATTCCCATCGTCCCTCGTTTTTATGTTTCTTCGCTTATAATTGTTTATTTATGAAATTATTATATTCTTTTTCGTCTTACTAATAGGTTTCCTTTGTAGTAGTGACTATCATGCATTTATATTTAAAATTTGTTTTTGAAAAAATTTTACAAGGCAATGTTCTATGTCATTATCTCTTTATTGCCTAATATAAAATATCCTAATTTTTAAAATTTAATCCTAAAAATTATTTTCATAAAAAATCCTTATGTCCCTCATACCTTCACGGCGCATAAGTGATATAATTTTTTTTTCAAAACCTAGATCTAAATTTTCCATAAACTTCATGCATAAAAGTGGATTATATCTAAATAATGACCAAATGGAATCGATTAAGTTGAAACAAAGCAAAATATAATTAACGAGTACCAACTTCAAGCTTCGTGGGGGTGCTAAT
>JBBYHL010451439.1:14086-32424 GCA_038381835.1 Adansonia madagascariensis | reverse complement strand
GAACTGTTGTTATTACAATTTTAAAGGATTTGTTGTATCCTTTTTCTTTTTGGGGGGACAAAAGAGAACCCTAGCAATCACTAGAAGCGCGAAAACATAAAGGGTGATGGTAAATAAATATCATGTACAAAGCAAATGAAGAAAGGAGATTTTATAAATGAATAACAACTAAAATAGACGAAAACGAAGAATCATGATTAAATTTGACTAGTTGTCAGCCTAACTCTCTAAATAAATTCTCCAGCGGAGTTGCCAAGCTATCACGACATGCCATTCTTTGTATGCGTGGTGTGCTATGACTTAAAAATGAAAAAGAAAAAGGGCTCAACTTTAGATCATCCATTGATCAAAATTTGAATTAGGCTTGATAAGGTGAAAGTTGAAGGGAGGACTATCAGACGAATCACTCGTCCAATTGGTTTTGGATGGCCATTACGATATGGACATGACCTAGAGTCACCAATGACCAGTTTAGGCTAGGTATGATCAGATACCTATTAAAATTGGTTGTTTCGAGTTACAAAACTTGTAACTCTGATTTTACGAACTACATATACCTAAGTTATTTTTAAAGGCCTAGCAGTCGGTTACACGTAAAGAAGGATTAGCACCCCCATGATGACCAAAATTGTTACGATCTAGCCATAAAATATCGAAGTCCCAATTTTCCTTGGTTTTTTATATGTTTATTATTTATGTGTAATCCATTTCTTATGAATGCAAATTTTTAAATATTGGATTCAGGTTTTTATGATAAAGGTTTGATTAATATCTCTTTATGCACTCTAGGAGCGAAAAGAAACATAGAGTATTCGGTAAAATGAGATCCGGATTAATTTGGAAAAGAATACTCTATGTCAAGCACTGGAGGGATATTGACGTAGAGCATTGCATCAAGTTGAATGAAATTCGAGCTTTTGAAAACATGAATGCAAATCATCATCAGGAAGAGAAATGTGTTAGTAAAACATAAAGGAATATAATAAAAGTTGCATTAACGATAAACACATGGAAACAGAAAGAAGGGATGATCGGGATGCATCTCGTAATTGACATTAGTTATTCCTTAATAACCGAATTAAAAATTTTGAGATGTGTTTGGATTCGAAGGCCATCTTAGGAATAAAAAGCTTGATAAAAGGTTTTAGGATGCTGGGAAGAGAAAACTTAGATTTTTTATGTATTTTTGAAAAGCAAGGTTAGAGCATCCCCTTGAAGAAAATGGGATTGGAAAATCCCTCGAAAAATTGAGGTTAGAGTATTCTCTTGAAAAGAAAGAATTTTAATAATTTTTGAAAATTAAAATTTTAGGATTTGAAAGAAAATAAATTTTAAATCAAAAGACATTTTAAATAGGAAATGAAAATTAATTTTGAAAATAATTTTGAGTTTTGATCTGAGCCTAAAAGGACCTATGTCGTAAGTCATGACTCCATAAGCAAAATCACTTAATATATTTTGAGTCATTCGAATGACTAGAAATGTTGGTTCAAGAAAATCCATGTAATTTTTCCAAGTTTAGCAAAAACAAGATACAACATATTGCTATTTGCCTTCCCGAATTTATTATGGTTTATTCAAATGCTTTCTAGTGACAAACGAGTTACAATTTAAAAGGTAGCTCGATAATGATTAATGTAAAAATATTCCAAAAATCCTAGAAAATCATTTTCTAGGCAGAATTAATTTTTGAACTAAGTCTATGTTAGCAGTATATAGAATAGAATGGGATTATAAGCTTCAAAAAATCATCCCAGATTTGTTCAAAATCATTAAATTGCAAACGACACCTTTATGAAAAGAGAATTTTATAACATTTTCTAGAAAAATACTTTTAAAAAATCCAAAAAAATTTGTTTGATAGTCAAAATTACCCAAAGTGTGAATCACTAATTCTAGGGTTTCTAGGCAGTGAAGATTTGAAAAATCATAACTCCTATATCTGAAGTGATTCGAGGGCAATGAGGTAGCTTTGTAAAGGCAATTTGAATCCTTTTCTAGGAAAAATGCTAAAAAATTCTAGAAAAATCATTTAGAGTCCAAAAAATAATTTTTTAATAGGGGCCAATGTGCTGCTAGTATCAAAATAGATGTTTCTTCAGGTTAAGGCTTTTATGCTCATGTCCTGCAAATTGTATGCTATCCATAACCAATGGCAATGATAGGCTTGAAATAGAACTTAAATTAAGCATTTGAAAACATTTTTGGTTTTTAAGTAAAAACAAATTTTATTTGTCCTATTGAGGCCATAATCCCAAACATTTATACTTGATATATCCCCAAGATTAGAGAACTAATATATTAAAACATTAAATCCATGATGATCCCCGTTGATTGAGGTCAATGTAGATTTATTTAGGCTGGGTTTACCAAATTAGATTGCAATACACATCAAACAAGCATTATATCAATCATATTATGGACTAAATAAGTAAGTAGGATATCAAACACTCAAGGCATAGTCTAGCGCATTTAATGTGGCATTTTAGTAGGCATTCAGTGACCGAAACATTAGTAATGACACAAACAACATTTGGTCATGTAACAATAGATATCTAGCATCATAAATCATAACATGAGGTGAAGAAAAAATATCAAGAATAAAATACAAGCCGAGCAAAAAGGTAAGGAGAAAGAAACATAATTTTTAGTCACCAAAATACCATAACAAATCATTAACGACACAACCATATCAAATAAGCTCAAAGAAATGCATGAATCCTGCAAGGGTCATGATTATCATTAAAAAGCTTACGAAAATGGTATGAGAAACAAAATGGGAAAGCAAAAGGTGTGAAAAGAGTGAAGGAAATATACCACAAAATAAATCTTAAAGCTTGCTTGATCTCCCTATTAATGTCATGCCTCCATGCTTATGGGGTGGATGTATATGTGTCGTGAGCTTCTTCTTCTTTTTTCCAAGAACTATGGAGTTTTTTTTTTACTAAAAATTCTTTTAGCTAATGAGGGAAATTTGAAAAGAAAGTTCCATGATGAAAGCCAACCCTTTAGCTTTATAGGAAGCCATATGGCCAACACCATTCTAGGGCAAAAGGGACATTTTTGCCTTCTTTTTGTCAAAAATGATAAGCCATGGTGTACTATAGTGTGCTTTTAATTTTTAATTGGTCAAAGTACAAATAGTTGAGTACCAATTAGCCACCAAAGTTCCAAAATATCCCTTGAATATCAATTTTTGCCATTAAAAGCCCCACCATCAAGAATTAAATATTTTAATAAGGCCCATCAAGAATTTTGAAATATCTTAAAAGATGACCCAATATAATTAAATAAAATAAGCCTAAATAAAATAATTAAATATGCATGTGGGCTTTATTTCATCTAATATATATATATTTATATTTATAAGGCTTGGTCTTAAATTAAATAATTTACAACCCAATGTCATGAAATAAAATAAGCCCAAATAAAATAATTAAATATGCATGTGGACTCTATTTTATCTAATGTACACCTTTTATAATGCTTGGTCTTAAATTAAATAATTTACGACCTTACCTTAGCTAGGAATAATGGGGATTGGACATGAGCTTGTACGAATGACCTCAATGGTACCTCAAATGATGACTTCTAATACTTTAAATGTTGGTCTAGACAAAATAGGGTGTCTAAAGACCCTTTTCTAATAGGTTCTGCACTTTTCTCTTGAACAAGGTGCAATTCTCAATAGAGTAGCCTTATGCTCCGGTATGATATCACAATAGGCATTCTCATCGTACCATTTAGGATATAAAGGTAATCTTGGGTTTATGAATACCAGGGTCAGTAGCTGACCTGCTAGTAGACTAAAGTAAATCTCTTTGTAGGACTAAGGAAGTAGCCCAAAGTGTTCTCTTTCCTGAGTGCTTATTGATTATTTGGAGCTCTTACATTGGTCGCATTGTGGGGTTATGTAATTTAAGCAAGATTTAACACGAAAATCATTATTGGAGCAAACCTGGCAAAATAAACTGGTTGTGGCACTAGTAAGTAGGGGTTAAAACCTGGATATAACATGTTAGGAAGTATATACCCTATGCTAGATGTGGATTCTGGTTTAGCATGACTTTCGCTAATAGCATTCACCTTCTTCTGTTTACCATTGGCCATTGACTTTTTGGTCAAGCTAGATAATTCTCCATTGAATATCTTGCCACTTTTAATAGCATTATCTATCATTTCACCCTATATAACCATGTTGGTAAAATTCATCATGGCATTTGCTACCAACCTGTCATAGTAAAGAGCTCACAGGGTGTTGATAAACATGATCATCATTTCTTTCTCGATCAAAGAAGGGTAAACTTAAGCTACTTCTTGTTTCCACCTTTAAGTATACTGTCTGAAGATCTCGAAGGCTTTCTTTTCCATATTCATAAGGGACATTTTTTTCTGGGGCCCAGTTAGATATGTGCTTATATTGATCAAAGAAAGTGCGAGCCAAATCTGCCCATGTCTGAATTCTTACAGAATCAAGCCTTATATACCAACAGATGGCTACCCTATTAGGCTATCTTAGAAATAGCAAATTAATAGCTTTTCATTCTCTTTGTATCTAGCCATCTTATGGCAATACATACAATTATGGCAGTGGGGTTTATAGTCTCATTATACTTTTCAAAATCTAGCACTTTGAATTTGGGCAAGAAAATAAGACAGGAAACTAGTCCTAAAGATTCAACATCTATAATCATAAATTTGTCACTTCCTTTAACAGCCCGAAGGTGCCTTTCTAGTGATCGATACTTATTTAAGTTTTCATCATTTTTTTAAAGACCTCTTTATTCTTTTTTGCTTTACTTGCTTATCGAGATCTGGGACTAAAAGTCTTGTCAGTGAAAAGCTTGTACCCAAAAATCCTTGAATTAGATGGGGTACTATTGCTGGGTTAATTTAAATGAATGGTTAAGTTGATGGGATCATTGTTGCTAAAGGATGTCATTCATGTAATACCTTGTCCTGAGCGTGGTTGGCTTTAGTACCACTGTTCAGGTTGCTTTTGGGATTGACCTATTATTTTTTTACGATAATTATGCTTGTTTGCCCTTTTTCTTTAAAGTCTCAAACAATAGCTTGGTTAATTTTGCAATCTAAGATTGGAATTCCTTATTTTTACAAAGTAATTGCTCTTGAGACTCCTTATACATGAGCTTTAGTGATTCGATGGGGGTTTGGTGATTATTTTCCATAGCTTTCTGGCAATTGCTAGTGTTACACCAATGACGAATGATAGGTTTAATGTTTTAGAGCACCTTCACTTTATATTATTACTAGGTTAAACTTTTATGATGTGTTGTGAGCATGTTTAATGAAACATCAGTGAGTATGCAATCATGAAAATAAATGACTATTAACATAAATGAATAAAGTAATAAAAGAATTAGGTTAGTAATACAAATGCAAGAGGGACAATTAGATTAAAGGACAATTTCAGCAATAGCATCTTTCATTAAAGCAATAAAATATCCTAATGATTACATTTGGAAATGCTTGACAGGGTTACATTACTTGATCACATGTTCCAAGAAATAAAACAGTCCCTCTTCATGGGCTCCAATGGGTAGAATGCACGTGTCAAGGATCGAGCCACATCCATCATGTACTCAGCCTCTAACTAGGCTGCCTGAATATGCTTTGTGAGATGATAGTAATAGTCATAATAGTTTTAGTTTGCCTGATCAACCACTTAAGCTACTCTTGCTCCCACTATTGGGAGGTTTTGATTATTCATCAACCTGGCCTTGTTGAGTTTGTGAAGAATGCTCTAAATAAGTGTTAAAGTCTTAATTTTAACCTGGTTAACTTAGACTCAACCTTTTAAATGTCCATTCTTCCTTTGGTAAGTTGATATGAGGGCACGAACTTTAACAAGCTTCTTCCTATTGAACCTAGCCTTTTCGCTTTATCAATGTAGCTCTTTTTCAAGGGTGGTAGTTTCTACCCCTATTTTGCTGATTACTTATCAAAGTGCCGAGACTTGCTTGCTTTGCTAAGTGCCATGTAGTCTTTTTTAGACTCTCAAGATCCTTCTTCAAATGGTTTTTCTTTTTGACAACCCGATTCATTTCACCATCTTAAAGACAAAAGTCCATTTCAAATTAACTTTTTTCTTCTTTTAAACAAGTGAATTCTTTGGTAAAGGTTGCCTTTTCTTATTTGAACTTACGCTTAAATAGTATGATTTCAGAGGGAAATTTATTAACTGATACTTGTGATGTTCCAACACCATACAAGGGTAAGGCATCATTGATGCGATGGACACTCCATTCATCATATCCTAAAGTTATACCACTTCCTCTCCAATACCTCTCCATACAATGGGTTTGTCTCCAAGCATGGAAGGCTAGCTAAAATTTTGACATGTAGTCTAGCTCGCCTAATCAAAATCCTACTGCTTAAGGTCTTGGACAAAAAAGATGAATTGTTGGCACTTAAATTGTCATTGAACTAGGATAGGTGCATAGCTAGTGCTTCCCCATCACCTCATAAGTGGCACACAACTATAATCTCTACATTGGTATATAATTGTCTATGATGAAAATCAAAGGGCTTCCATGCCATCTCTTTCCCTTCGAGATTTCAAAATTTCTAGACCTATTACTCCTTAGACTTATCTTAGGGTCATTCCTTCTCAAGGACCTTAGAGATAGGGCTGAAGTTGGGTAAGAAATTGTATGACATTCTCTTAACTTCGAGGCACAAGTGGCTGACAAGGCAAATGTAAAGAAGCAGCATGCATACAAAGTGACTCGCCCTTGTTTTCTTACAAAAACTAAAAGCTCAAATAGTTTCAGCAATGATGGTGTGTGCAAGATTGATGTTGCAGCACAATCAAGAAAAAACCTCTACTAGTATCCCTTTAACATAGCTTAATGTTTTCAAAAATATGATCAGACCATATATCGCCAGTGCATAGATATTTTGAATTTTTTGGATGTCAATGGTATTTGCCATTACTTCCTTTAGATTGGCTCATGAGATGCATTCACTGTTCCCTTTCATTTTGATATGACTCTTGATCTAAGACTTTATTGCCTTGAGAATCTAAGCTAATCTTTTCTTAAAAGCTGGGGATTGTGAAGCCTTACAGTATATTTTATCATCTTAGCCCTCTTAATATTGAGTAACGTGGTATATTCATCGATCATAGGGACCGAATCCTTATGATTAAAAGTGAAGCACCACTATGTTTGGTTTTAAAACTGAGATTCTACTCGTAATAGGCCAACATCCAAACAAACCTAAAGCAAAAAGGCTATGTCTCTATACCTCTTCGTGAATGATTCCCTCTCGGCATTGTTCCAACTGCTCCATATAGGCTTCAAATCTTGACAATCATTCTGATGGTTCCCTATCTTGACCCTTTCATGTATTATCGAAAGATATCCAGATTTGAAAATGTCCTTGTCTTCATGTTGTCAGTGCTCTGACCATGCTCAGACTTTTTCGAAATGCTTAAGATCATAAATGAACTATTGCCCCATGACAGACACCCTTTGCTAAACACTAAACCATTGATTATGATAAAATGATGCATGCTCAAATAGAAAAGCCAAAAAGAAATGAATTAGTGACCATACGAAATAATAGGCATAAGGATAAGGGAATAAAAAAATCATAACAAAAGTGCACCATAAAAATTGCCTTGACAACAAGTGATATGATGCCTAGGGGCAAACATGACAATTGCAAATGTTGTGATAATAAACAGACAGCATAGTGGCATGTTTGAGTTAAAAATTACCTTTAATGAGGTGACACGATACCTCACAAGGATAAAATTGACTGACTATACAATAACGTTTGCTTGTCACCAGCTATGGTGAGTACACTTGAAGCCATTATTTGGACAACATAACGGCTTGTTTAGGTTAGAGATGAATTTTTCAAGATGACATAGGGCATTATAGGAGATGGCATTTGGTTGTCATCACGTACTTATTAAAGAGGGCTAGCCATCAAGCACATTGGCATGCCCTAAAAAAAATGATCATGAAGTATAATGATAAATATGGCCAACAATGTTCATCCATCATCGCCTACTTAACCATGGTGTATAGGAGTAAAGGTAAGAAGTGTTTGCCCAAGTGACTCTTTTTTCTAGGTTATTATAACAGCACTCCTGTATGGTTTGATATGTTCAACTCATAGGGTTCACTATATGAGTTTAAGCTGACACCTAAATTGGTATCCAAATCACTTTTCCATCTGATAAGAACAGTCAAGGCACCTTGATCCTAGGCCCATCGTAGGTTTGGCAAAATAGGTTCAGTCTAACAGATGTATTTTCTTATGCAAATACGAAGGGATACTTATGAGACATAGGTAATTTACACCTCAAAAAGTCTTGCTATGCCTATGTAGAGGGGTATTCAAAAAGGCGAATAGCTCACTTCCTTTTAATAATTGGGATACTAACCTTACCATGGAATTTGGTGGGAATCTAATGCAAATGCATATGCTCGATGTGTGTTGAGAAAACAATCAAACCTTTTGTTTTACCCCTATATTACCATACTTGTTCGAATTAATATCTATTCGAGAACAAAGTAGTCCTTGACAATCACAAGATAAAACCATGAAAGATAAAAAGGTTATAAGATCAAGATAAAAGGGGATTATATTTAAATAATGATAGAAATCGAAAAAACCAAGAATTAAGTGAGAATAGCTAGTTGCAAGCCTAACTCTCAAGTCCCTAGCGAAGTCACCAAGCTGTCACTACATATCTTTTCTGGTAATCCGAAGGGAGTGCGAATGACTTAAAATATATGGTGTTGGTGTGGTTATGTTGGTTACAGCCTTTAGGTTGTCTCTTAGTGGAGATCTGAGTCCCATAGTAATACTAAGGGAGGAAAGCCGCCGAGCGAATTGCTCACCCAACTAGTCCCAAAAGGCTATCATGAGGTGGCTATAAATTTAAAGTCGCCATTGATCATTTTGGGCTATGCGTGATCAGATGTCTATAGAAAATAATGTTCTGAGTTATAAAACTTGAAACATTGATTTCAAGGTCTGCATAGCCAGAGATTCATTGATTGGGTTTAAGAGTTGGTTACTCATGGAGAAGGATTAGCATCCCTATAATATTTGAAGTCGATATCCGCTAACTATATCTTGCTTAGTTTTCAGATTAATCGATTCCACTTTATCATTATTTCGAAATAATACCATTTAGTACATAATTTTTTGTGAACATTATACGTTCGAGTTTTGAAAAAAAATTTAGATCACCTATGTGCCTTGGAGGTGTGAGGCACAAAAGGATTTTTAATGAAAATGATCTTCGAATTAAATTTTAAAAATTTGGATATCCTTATCAAGCACTGGAGAGATACCGATGTGGAACATTACTTTGTTTAAATATGGATGCATAGGGTCATTAGAAAGGGAAATGTGGTAGTAAGACGAAAAAAATATAATCATGTTACATAAAAATGACACATAAAAGAACATGAAAAGGAGAGACAATCGGAATATATCTAGTAAATGTCTTTGATTATTAAAGATAACTGAAATGGCAATTTTGAGATGCATTTGGATTTGGTGGTAACTTGAAAGACGAAAAAAATAGGTTTTGATTAATAAACCAGAGGATGGTCAGGAGAGAGAATTCAAATTTTAGGTGAAATTTTAAGAGCAGGGTTGGAGTATCCCCTCAAAAACTGTGGTTGGAATATCCTAATGGTGATGATTTTGGATATGTTCAAAAAAGGTTTTGATTAAAAAATCCAAGAAGTTTCGGGAGAGAGAAAATTTTAGGTGATACATAAAAAATAAGGTTGGAGTATCCCCTCAGAAAGTGAGGTTGGAGTATCACCAAAGTGAAATTTTAGTTTAAAAAAGTTTTTATTAGAAGTTTCAAAAAGTTTTGAAAGAGAAAAAATTCATATTTTTAAATGAAAAATAGGGTTAGAGTACCCTTCAAAGAATGGGGTTTAAGCATTCCTAAAAGTAAAAAATTTTACATTCAAATAGGTTTAATTAGTAAACTCAAAAAGAATGTGGAAGGAAAAAATTTAAATGATAAGTGAAAAAAGGGTTGGAGTATCCCCATTGACGAAAATTTTGATGTTTATAGAGAAAAGGAATATTTTTGTAAAAAAGATATTTTCAAAATAGAACTTGAGAGTTTGAATAAAATTATTCTTTTTTTGCCTTGATCCAAGCCTACAGGGCTTGTGTTGTATTATGTGACTCCATGGGGAGTCAATTGGGTGTTCTTTAAGATGTTTCAATATCATGATAAAGGTGGTTTGAGAAATTGAGTTAACATTAATTCTAAAAACAGGGGACAGCATCGTGCTGTCTCCTTTCTTGAATTTATTTTGGGTAAATTTGAAGTGTTATGAGTTGGACGAGGTGCCATAAGAAAGGTAACTCGATGAGGTTTAATATAAAAATATTTCAATAATCCTAGAAAATTGCTTTATAGGCATAATTAAATTTCAAAGTTGGGTCTATTTTGACACTAGCAGCATTTGTAGGGAAAAAGACATACTAGACTTTGGAAAATCATCCCTGACGCATTAGGTATTGTTAAATTGAAAATGATACCTTTTTAGAAAATGAATTTCAGAAACTTTCTGGCAAAAATATTTAAAAATAGTGTCAAACCATCTGGTGGGCCAACATGGCTTAAGCAAAATGTAATTCATTGGTTCTACCCGTTTTGGACAACAAAGGTCCAAAAACATCATAAATCTTTCACCTAGAATGGTCCAAGTGCAGAAAAGACATTTTTAGAAAGTTAATTCCATGTTCTTTCAATGAAAAATATCATAAAATTCCAAAAAAAAAATGTGTTTAGTTTTGAAAATAACTTTCAAAAATAGGTACCTTATTGTCAAAGCAAAAAAAAGGAGTTTTTCAATATTTTCAAGCCAAAGACATTCAAACGTCCATGGCATAGAGAAAAGGGTAACATGAAAGTTGTAAGTTCATTCCACAATTATGGAGTAGTTTCGAACAATGAAACAACTCATTGACCATCCCACAAATAAGGGTATTAGACTCAAGATCATGGCTTAATGTTTTTATCAAATAAAAGGGTCATTTTCCTAAGAAAACAACATTTTTATTCAACCATAAATCCAGACTTAAAAATTTTGATTTGTCCTCAAGATTAGAGGAGCAATTTAGTGAAAACATTAAATCCATGCTAATCTCTATCTATTGAGGTAGCGTAGACGTAGGTTTTTTGAAAATCAATTTTTTTTGCGACAAATAAGTAAGCATTTATACAAAAAAAAAGGTTATGAATGAGATGCAATATACATAATAGTGAACATGACAACAGATTCAAACAAACAAAGATGATATTTTAACAATAAAAAATGTGGCAAAAATGTAAGATGATGACAAGCAAGATGCATAAGAATGTTAGCCTTAGAAATAATATCTAGAATCTAGCCATGTACAATGGTATGAACATGTTTAACCAAAAGAAAGCATACTAGAATTTTCAAGATGATATTGTTGTTTCATGAAACCTATCAAGACATAAGCAAATGCATGAATATGCTCAAAACAAGTTAGGGTGAAGATTTAAGCATGTGTTGAATATGTGAAAATGGATAAAACATGACAAAGATCATGAGAAGGGGTTATTTTGATGGTGAAAGTAAAACATGGCACATTTGGTCACCGAAGCAATATCAAAACATCAAAAGATCATTGATTAAAACTTAGACTATCATATCCAAGGCCACAACAATGTATGAGAGTCTTAAAATGGTCATGGGGACATGAATGGCTTACTAAAATGATGCAAATGCTGAAACTAAAAAATAAATGAAAGTAGAGAAAATATACCAAAAAGCTTTAAGTTTTCACCTTTACTTGAAAAACAAACTCTAAGTTTAAGGAAAGGATGAAAAAAGAAGGGTTTTTGGTTATGGTCTAGATAGAAGGGAGTTTTTGAGTATGAAAGGAATGAAAAGAATTGTTTATGGAGATCTTTCAAAAGGAAGAAGGGAGAACTATCGGAATTGGGAAGTGTTTTTAATGTAATAGTGCATGTATATGAAGAGCCTTCTTTTGCTGAGCTAAAATTAACTCCTTTATAGTCTAAGGTTCAACCAATGCATTTTGGAGCCAAAGTAAGGGCATTTTTAGTCTTTCCCTATGTACTTTATTACAGCCAAGAGTACTATGCTCAGCTGGCTGAAATGTCATTGGCTGCCAGTAGTAGTGTAATGGAGTAGAGGGGTTATAATGGCTTGCAATTAGAGAAAAGCCAAGTGTGCCCTCTAACAACCATATATTTCATGAAAATATCCTAATTTTGAATAATTTAGGCCTCAAAATTTGTTAAAACTCAACCATAAGTCCAAAACTGAGGCATAGTATGAATTTTAATGATTTTTGGTGCAAGAAACATATTTAAGTGGGATTTTTAGATCAAAGGTGCAAAGCCTGAAAATGGCTTGAACTGGGCACAAATGCCTTGGTGTATCGATACAAAACATTTTGTATCGATACATAAGGTACCTTTTGCCTATGAGTATCGATACAATGAAGTATTTATCGATACCAAGACCAAAAAATGTTTCTAATCTTTAGACTTAGAGACCTATATTGATACTATAAGAGCTTGTATTGATACCCTTGCTTGTGTACAATACATTTTGCCAAAAATCATGATTTTAGCTACTATTAAGGCCTACATCGATACAAACATTTAGCATGTCGATACCATACCTTAGGTATCAATACCAAACCCTTTTGTATCGATCCTACATGAGAAAACTTGAATTTTCAGCAATATAAGAACTTGGTATCAATACCTACAGACCAATATGACTTGCACGTATCTTAGGCTCTTTGAATACCTTACCTTGATAAAAAATAATGGGAAATTAACTAGTGTTCATCCATATGACTCCAAGGATGCTCAAAATAATGACCTCTGATGCCTCAAATGATGGCCCAAACTAAATGGTGTATAAACATCTATATATATATTTAACCAGACTAAAAAAATGTAGAATCAATCTTGTAGACACCCTATTTGTCCAAGCCTTTTTTGAACAAATTGTGCCCAATTGGAGACTTTTTAGATGAAATACACCTATTTTTTTTCTCAAGCTAGTGTCTGACATCTTAGGACTTAGTTAGATTGTAATAGAATAAAATTATAAAAATAAAAAAAATGAGGATGATTGTTGGGTGTCCTATCACCAAGCACTATAGGCAACACGGCACAAGCAAAAAACCTTTTAGGGAAGGTTTGAAATGCCTAGGAATCATGTTCAAAAAAATTGTAAAATGAAGTTATTAATTAATGTATTAATACATCATCTTGTTTTGGTCATTCGAGGCATCATGAGTGTCATTTGGAAAGCATGGATCAATTCCCATCATTTCCAACTAAGGTAAAATGTTTGAAGCATCAAAAGTATGAAAAAAACTGCATTTTTTATTGCAAGTCTTGATACATGGCCACTAGGTATTGATACAAGGTTCCAAATCATTAAAATTTCAAAATCTAGTTATTTGTGTCAAGACAAAAAGGGATAATATCAATACTTAAGGTGGTGTATCAATACCAAGGGTGTCTATATCGATATAGGTTTATGCCATAGCCAAAATGATGATTTTTTGCCAAAATGTATCAATACACAAGTGGAAATATCAATACAACCTTCATGTATCGATACTTGTCATGTAGTCTCGAGACTGGAAGGCAAAATTTGCTCTTTGTATCGATACTGAGCTCGAGATTGGAAGGCAAATTATGCTCTATGATCAATATAAAGTTCTTTATATCGATAAAGTTAGACATTTTTGCCTAATTCATGCCATTTTTCAGCCTTTGCATCATTGATCTTAAAATTCGATTTTGCCATTGTAGACACCTTATTTTGTTTAGGCCAATTTCTAGCATCTCAAGACTTAATTGAAAGGTAATAGAGTAAAATAATAAAAATAAAAACAAGGACAAAAATTTTTTTTGGGGAAAGTTTGAAATGCCTAGGGACATATAAAGAAAAATGTAAAAAAAAAGGCACCAAAAGTCTCTATTTAGGGTGTCATCAAGGTCGTTTGAGCAAGCATAGGCTAGTCATCCATCATTCCCAACTGAGATAAAGTGTCCAACAAGCCAAAGGTGCATAAAATCCACATTTACATGAATAAGATCGATACATGGGCTTTAGGTATCGATACAAGGCTTCCATATCATCAAAATCCCAAAAACCATTGTTAGTATTGATACAATTGTTGCTACTATCGATACAATAGCTTTTGTATCGATATAAAGTTATGTCATAGCTTAAAATCCATTTTTGGCTAACTAATATATCAATACGAAGAGTGATAGTATTAATACCAAGCTCCAAGTATCATACCAGCTTCACTGCATTGATAATTAGAGCAAAATTTGCTCCAAGTATCGATACAAAGCACATTGTATTGATACATCAAGCCAAAATTTGCCTAGTTTGTGTCATTTTTGCCTCTTTGCACTATGACATTAAAACATGAATTTGGTTATGACCTTGGCTCCAAAAATCACCCAATCTTAGGCATAACTTCCTAAAAATCATATGGATTTCATTTTTGGGCTTTAAACATTGGATCATAACATTTTTAAATAGTTTATTAAGCTTGTTACAAAGGTATTTCATGCTATAATGTGGATTAATCAAGGAAAAACTAGATCTTGCTCAAAATATTAGCTCATGCATGGTTCATTGCTACTACCAAAGCTATTCATCAACCAATCAAATGCTAAAAGGTTGCTTCCTAGTAAAATGACTCATCATTTTGTACACTCCAAATGTCCTAAATGCCCCACATTTGCTAGGTTTATGGTGGCTGAGATTAAATACTATGTAAGATATGTTATGAGCTCAGACCAAGAAAAGATTCCAAACACTCATAGATCAACCATTAATCATACAAAAATTCCATTAACATAGCTCTCCCTCAACCCTTCCAAAAACCCTTTTAAAACCCTTTATTCCTCGCATTTCTCCTTTCCAATCTCTCTTTCTTTGATAGTACAAAGCCAACTTTTCTTGCTAAATCATAGCAAAAGAAGGGAAGAAAGAGAGCTATAAATGTAAGGTCTTTCCTACTTCACATCAACAACAAGGATTCTTAAGCTTTTGGTATATTTTTTATTCTTTTCCATTCATATTTGTTCTTATAATGAGTCATAAAATTTTGACCATGACTATATCTTAGTATTCCATGCATCTTGCGGCCTTGTTTGTGGTAGACTTCAAATTTTTTATGCTTTGTTGATCTCTCTACCATGTTCTTCCACATATGTGGGCTTGTTTCATTTTAAAAACATGTTTTAATGCTACCTTGACATTCTAGCAAGCTTTTTTTCCTTTATCTAAGTATGTTCACATCTTTCATAGCATAACTCTATGTCATTCATGTAAATGTCATCTTTTTTTTTGTTTAACATGCTTTCCACGTCTATTACCATGAATGTCATATTTAGGTCTTCATATTTTGTCAAAATGCTTGTTTGTTTTTTGTCAAAAATTTATTTTTCAAAACCTCTGAGTTAAGGCCATGTTAACTTTAATAAATGGAGATTAACATGGATTTAAAGTTTTCTTTATTAGTCTTCTAATCTTGAGGAAATTCAAGCTTTCCATGCTTCAAGGTCTGATGAAGCTAAATGCTTTGTTTTCAAAAGCAAAATGTCATTTTTAATTATCCAAAGTTGTTTGTTGCCCTTTCTTTTTGCCTAGAGTCCTTTAGCTTATGGCATGGTTGACAGGTTAGCCCATCCTTCCAACTTACTCTGAAATTGTGTGAACGAGTTTGTGAAGGCATTGTTGCTCACTCTTTTTTGTCTCGGACATTCAAATACCTAAGGCTCAAGTTTAGTCCTAGCAAGTCCGAGAAAATTGAAAAACCCCATATTTTGCCCTAGTAACACTGTAGTCTCAATTTGAAAAATCATTTTCAAACCTTAAATAATTTTTCATGAATTTTTTGATATTTTTTCATAAAATGGCATCAAGTTACCTTTCCAACAGTGCTCATAAATAATTTTGGATAAGGGAGTTATGATTTTCAAAGTAATATAGTCTAAAACCCTCGAAATTAGCGATTTACATTCTATTTGGGCTATTTTGGCCTATTAGAAAATTTTTGTGAATTTTCAAAATATTTTTATAAAAAGTTCATGAAATTACCTTTCCATAAGGTATCATTTGTTACTTAACAATTCCAAATGAATTGGGTATGATTTTTCAAAATTTGCTAAAACTTTTCCCTTAGATGTGCTGTCAGCATCGCACTAAAACCAACTTCAAAAATTTTTTCCTCCTAAAAATTGATTTTCTAGCATTTTTGAAATATTTTTATATTAACCTTTGTAGAATCACCTTTTTAATGGTACTTCATTCGACCTTAAAACTTTAATATTAGTCCAAAATAAAATTAGAAATAGGGATAGCTTAATGTTGTCCCCTGTTTTAGCATTTATCAAAATTAACAAATTTTTCAAATTTCCTACCTTAAGGCATTCAGATGCCTCTAAATGAGTCTAACCAACCCCATTGGGTCAAAATATGTTTCAACCCTTAAGGTCGGATCAAGACATGAACATATTTTCCAAATTTATCAAGTTCATTTATGTTAACTCCTATTTAAAAAAATTGTCAATTTTATTAAAAAACCCCAAAATGTCATTTTTGTCAAGAAATTGTCATTATGTGGTTTGAAGCTAGCATTAAAACAATGGCATCAAAATTTGACAAAACAATGTTTTCAAATGGGTTTACATAAAAGATCTTATCCTAGGAATCAAATATCTGTTGTTTAGGTTTGGAGAAATCAGTTTATAACAATAAAATTTATCATAACCTTAAAATTAGAGAAAAGCTGCAGAACATACTAAACAACATTAGCAGATCATCTTAAAAGCATCTTGACTGATCTTTATAAAATAAAAAGGAAAAAATATGATTCACACCTTAATCCAAAGATTTCTATCTTCATGGATTAAAACAGACTTTGCTTCAATCTTGTACACAAAGCCTAGTTGTTATAAACCAAAGCTATCCACATATCCAACCTCTAGTGTTGATCTACATAGGTGACTGAAAATCCTTCGCAAGAAAGAGACTCCTCTATGCCAAAATTTGTGCTAGAGGATTAGGTTTCAAAACCCTTCCCCAAGTAATCTCTATATGTGCCAAAATCAAAAAAATTGGTGAAGAAATAATTTCCTATAGAAAGCCAAAAAAGATGGCGTAAGAAAAAAATGGCATTAATTCTTTGTTGGGAGGATAAAAAGGCACCTTCATGGTTTGTCATGTGATAGGGATGGCATAGAGTAGGGTTTAGTTTTTGCTAATTAAACTTTGGCCCTTCCTTTTTTGAACAATTCAAGAAACTCCTAAGTAACTTTAACTCTTTAGGCAATTGAATCCTTGTCTCATTTTAATTTCATAAAATCACCCTTATGTGTGTAACCCATTAGGCCTCCATCATGTCAGCAATAAATATAAATTTACTTCATTAAGAATATTTTATATTTACAGACCAAGATTGGCATCTAACATTGCATCATGGCCACCCAATATGCAAAAAGAATTAAATTATTTTGACATGCCCTTCAGTTACAATATCTTAGTATAATTTAATTATTTCCTCATATACCCCAGAATAGGCAAAAGTTTATGTAGTGTCTACTTTTGACCTATTTGATATTAGTATGCAACCCTTATTTGTTAACTCCATAATCTATTCCCTTGGCCAAGGTCTTTGAGTTAACACAGGCAAGGTACATGTAAGATACATCCTTATAAATCACTTGGGGTGATGAATGCTCTCCAGACCACTCATTCACCTTCAGTATACTTCATATCATACCCAAATCATCCTCATTTAGTTTTCATCTATTGTGAACCTATTCGCGATGATCTCTAAGTATGATAATTCACACACAAGGTGACCTAGTTGTAAAAGTCTAAAGATCACTTACACTACTAACACGTGAGAGTATTTCCATTGACACTTGAGTGAAATCCAAATGTAACTCTTATAACAGGTCATGTTTAGTGAACTTGTTACCATAGTAAACATCATATGCATGAAGGCTTACACATGCCAATCTTTGTGCATTGTTAATGCCCCATCTTGACAATATGATGACCAAGATAGTTTTTAGAAATGTGATCAGGATTTAATAATTGTAAGTCTTTACAATTGCCTTGCACAACCAATGTGCTTCATGGGCTTTATCTACATAAAATGTAAACTACTAATCGTGTATTGATTTTATGGATAAATAAATACCTCATATTATATTAAACAAATACAATAAATGTTGCATGATTAACTAATAGCTAGTGTTTTCC
>JBBYHL010451439.1:0-13986 GCA_038381835.1 Adansonia madagascariensis | reverse complement strand
TGGATAAATAAATACCTCATATTATATTAAACAAATACAATAAATGTTGCATGATTAACTAATAGCTAGTGTTTTCCCAGCAAATCAGATTAACTTATAGGGATTACACTAACAATCTCCCACTAGCACTAAAGCCAAATCACCTAAATGTCTAAGTCCTATACCCTCCATATGGTGAACATGTTTTTGCTGGGGCAGAACCTTAGTGAAAGGAAAAGCTACATTGTCCTCAGTGGGTACTCGCTCTCTACTAACATTATGTCTTTCTATTATATTTCTAATGACGTGATATCATAGTAAAACATGTTTGATTTATGATTAGACCTTTATTCCTTAGTTTGCACTATGGCTTTATTGTCATAGTAAAGTGGTGCTAGATCAACAATGCTTCGAGCCACACCAAGTTCAATAATAAGCTTCTTCATCCAAACTGCCTCTTTCGACACCTTACACATGCATAAATGTATTCAGCTTTGATTATTGAATCTATGGTTGTTGCCTATTTGGACCTTTTCCAACTAACTATAGCTCTATTAAGGGTAAATACATAATCGCTTTGTGACTTGTAGTCATCCCAATCTGATTAGAAGTTAGCATTAGTATAGCTCTTAACTCGAAGCTTAGCCCCTCCATAAACCAAAAAAATATCCTTAGTTCTTCATAAGTACTTCAAGATATTCTTAGCAGTAGTGTAGTGACCCTCATCAGGATTGCTTTGGTATTTTCTCTTGATATGTTTGGCATAGTATGTAACATGGCATATAAGATGGATCCAACTGATGAGGCATATGGAATCTCATCCATCCATATCCTTTTATCTAATGTCTTAAGACATATCTCTTTCGAGTAATGTATACCATGAACCATAGGCAAGTTTCCTCTCTTGCAGTTTTCCATCTTAAACCTTTTAAGAATTTTGTCTATATAAAAGGATTAAGACAAGCCAAGCATTCATTTCGGTCTATCTTTATAGATTTTAGTTCCTAAAATGAATGTTGTTTTTCCCAGCCCTTCATGGAGAATTGTTTGGATAGCCAAACCTTAATGGTCTGCAACATAGGTATGTCATTTCCCATCGTCAACATAGCAACAAGAAAACAATTGCCTGCTAATTTATCTTCTTATAAGCAAATAGATCATCAAGATTCTTTTTAAAGCTAAGCTCTTTAATTGCTTCATCAAATTTGATGTTCCAACTCCATGATGCTTGCTTTAGTTTGTAAATGGATTTGCTTTAGACCAATTACCTTATTTGAGCCTTGTTTTCTAATATTCTTTAACAAACTTAAGTCATTACATAAGTATGATCTATATTCTAAATCAATTATCTAGGTAGTCAAATTGATAATAAAGTAATTCAACTTAATCATGTAAAGGTTAGCTACCTTCCTTAGAATTCAATTTAACATGCCAATCCAAACACTTTAAGCTAATAGCACAAGTGTGTCTCACAATATAGTTATCATAATTACCATTACCAATAAAATAGTATGAAATAAGCATTAAATAGTTTTTCATGTCAATATAGACAAGGTGTTAAATCTTTATCGGTCTTCCCACTAATTTTTTGTAATTATAGGCCTCACTATTATATGAAAATCTCTTCAAGGTATTTCTAGTGGACTGGGACCCCTTTCAACATGTTGCAACTTTGAGTGACTCAACTAATCACAACGAACCTAGTTGAGTAAGTAACATAGCTTACCAATTGCATCTCTATGCAACTTTTAGATCAACTACATGGCAACTTCTTACCTCAATGTATCTTATACATTTCGCCTAACCTTCACCTCCAACATCACATGGTCAAGTGCAACACATCCAAACCACACAATATTAGTTGATAAGACCCATTACTTATAACTCAAGCAATTCGAGAAAAGTACCTTAAGTGACTCAACAAATCAGCCATGGTCAGAACTCGAGTATCCTATTATGAGTAATGGAAGGCATCTTTATCATGCATTGCATATGACTCAATATTGTACAATGGATTTTGTTCGTTCATTTTAATATATCTCATCTTTATTAGCATGCATAGTATATTATATTATCGCATAAAATAAATCTAATATCATGCATTCTACTTGGATGATTATGGACTTTACTAATGTAATCTCCTTGAGCCATCAAAGGAGATTACTTGGTCAATTCCTAGATGAATACAAACAAGGTCTTCATAAGTCTTTTTACAACCTCCTAGGCTTTATGGCACTTATGCTTTGATCTCTATCTTCGAGATTCAAAATTTTCTTAACTAATCCTAGTTTTATATTTATATGTAATCTAATTACAGTTATAATAAAGAAACCTCAAGTTACATTCAAGGGAAATTAATGAGAAAAGAATTTTATATCCCCAAAAAATATAGATAAAGTAAGGTACACAGACCGTATCTAAAAAAGTAAATACACTGAACAATTAACCATCCACAATTATATTAGGACTAAGTCCATTACCATCTGATACATCCACAAGATTTATGAATATATTTAAATAAATGTTAACTTGATTTCTAGTTGCCAATTTCAAATAGTCTCTTTAATCTTCTTGTAATTTAATTAAGAAAAAAATAATTTTCTTACATGATTAATTTTTATCCTAATCTTAATTGGACAAAACCTAATCCAATTAGGATTAATCATTTAAATTAAGACATTATCCAATCTTGTCTTAAACAATTTAAGATTTAATTAAGTGGACAATATTAACTTCGTGATAATTAGGAGACTTAATTGAGTTGAATTCTATCTTAATAGAATCCCATTTGCACCTAAGTAGTTAACTTTTAGCTAGATAATTTTTTTTTAATCTTCATATTATCTTTATCTTGGTTGATCATATCAAGCCTCAAAAGATCAACTCCTAGTGGGAATAAACTTCCTAAAACCTAGGAGGTTAGTGCAAAGGAGGACTCTAATCTTCTTGGGTTTACTGCTCCCTATAGTGGCTTCCACTAGGCATCCGAATGCCAGACCACTGCCAATGGTTCATTCCCACTAAAGCTATGACTTTTTTTGCAAATTCTAGAATATATGCTACCATTAATGCTGCAAATTAAGGTATCAAGAAGCTGTTCTAAATGTATCCATGAAGTATGAGCATATGTAGCATCCGAATAGCACTGATTCAAAATGTTTTCAAACAATTTTTCTAGCAAGTGTCATGAACTTTTCATGACTCTTCCAAGGGTGGAAAACATGGAAAAAGTCGCACGAAACAGCAGCCAAATTTTTGAATTTTTTAGGTTGCTTAAAAATCACTAAACTAAAGCGATTTCAGCATGAACTACACTCAAACGTGGCTAATTAGATTTAATAATCATAAAATTTTCAAAACTAACTTTACATAATTAAAAAAATGATTAAAAACACATAATTAGCATGCTGCAAGTGTGCAAAAAGTTTCAAAAAAAATTCAAGGCAAAAAATCAAATCATATGGACTAATTTGAAGGAAAACTATTTTACTGTTAGTATCAACTAAGTCTATGATCGATCAAGGCTAATAACCTAGCTTTGATACCACTTGAAGGATCTTATCCTAGGCATCAAATGCCTACTGTTTGGATTTGGAGAAATCAATTTACAATATAATTTATTAAAACACAAAAATCAGAGATAAGCAGTGGAACATACTAAACGGCATCAAGAGATCATCTTAAAAGCATCTTGATTGATCTCTATAAAACAAGAAAGAAAAAAATATGATCTCATACCTCACTCGAAAGATGTCCATCACCTTGGATTAAAATGGACTCCGCTTCAATCTTGTATATCGAGCCCGACTGTCACAAACTAAAACTGTCCACACATCCAGCCTCTAATGTTAATCCACATATGTGACTAGAAAATCCTTCATTAGGAGAGATTCCTCTATGCCAAAATCCATGCTAGCAGATTAGGTTTCAAAAACCTTCCCCAAGCAATCTCTCTATGCACCAAAATCAAGAAAAATCAGTGAAAAACATTTCCTACCAAGAATGAAAGAAGATGGCACAAGAGAAACAATGTGGCATAAATTCTCTTTTGGAAGGATAAAAAGGCACCTTTAAGGTTTCTCATGTATTCGAGATAGCAAAGTAGAGTTTAAATACTCAAGGTTTAAATTTAGATTTCATATGACAATTTTAAAATTCAAATTCAATAACTAACTTTAAAATCCAAATAGAATTTATCCAAACTAGATTCGTCGATTTAAATTTTTCAATCTCGTTTTTTCAAAAATTGTTAAAAATTAAATTTTTTTCCCTTCTAAATTCTATCCAGACTTTTTCAAAATTCAAACCTAGTTTTCATGCCTCAAACAACCAATTGATCTAAACGTGTCTCAAAATTGTCAATTTGATTATTTTTAAATAATTGATGACAATTACAATATATATTCCGACAGTCCCTTCCTTTCTTCCCTCTTTTTGTGTGATTGTTTTATGCAATATTATTTCTTTTTCATTTTCCTAACACATTTCTTTTTGTGGTGTTTGTTGCAAGATGGCCTAGATACAAATCCTGACCAGCCTGACTTAAAAAGCGAGTATAACCCTTGTTTCTATATATACTTACATATCATTACTTTTTATTTTTAAGGGCCTTGTTATTTTTTCTTATTATGTTTATTTTTTTTTGGTGTTTGGGGACAAGTCGTCAAGATGAATCACTTACTCAACTTAACCCTAATAGTCATTATAAAACAACTATTTATTTTAGAGCCACCATTAATTTATTTAAGCTAGATAAGATTGAACACCTACCAGAGTTCATATTTCAAGGGTTACAAACACCTAAAAATAAACTTTAAGATCTGTGATAATACCAGAGATCACATGGGAGGGCTCAAGAGTTGGTTACAATCACGAGTAAGGATCAACCTCTCATGATGCCTGAAAATCGATATCTTATTAATTGCATGTTAACTTAAATTTTGATTTTTATTCAATTCCATTATTCGATATTTAATTACAATTCCATGTATTAAAATAGTATTCTAAATTTATTATTCTGTATAAGAAAATCAGGTTTTTAATTTTTTGAAAATCAAAATCTCTTTCATATCCAACCAATGAACCAAAAAACACGAAAGTTTTTATTATTCTCTTTCAACCTCAATAAAGAGTCAGAGGAATACGAAAGGTTTTAAAAATTAAAATATCTTTTTTATCCCACTAGAGAACCAAAGGAATACAAAAGGTTTTATTTTATAAAAACTGACAAATCCCAATTTTCATTTTGAAAAGGATATTCATTATTAAAATAATCTATAAACCCCTTTCATATTATGGGAGAAATTTTACGTATTATTTTAACTTGGAGACATTGCCTTAATTTTCTAAAAATTTTAATTTTATTATAAATAAAAAAAGTCTTAAAACTCGGTTTAGATGAAAGTTTTTAAACTTAGTTCTTAGAACTCAAATTTGGTCAATAAGATTAAAATGTCCTCTATAGTACCTTTGACTTGAAAGTATCATAGTGACACTAAAAGATTTCGTTTTAATTCAAAATTACCAAAATGCCCTTAAGGTATATTTTCAATATGAAAGTATCTTAGTAACCCTAAAGGACTCCAAAATAGCTAAAATGATGAACCTATCCCTAATATGTACCTTCGATATGAAAGAATCCTAGTAATCACATAGGATTTGGTTTTACTGTAAAATTACCAAAATACCCTTTAGGTATATGTTTGATATGAAAATATCTCATTAAACTTAAAGGACTCGAAAAAGATCATAGAAGAGAGAACCTATCTAAATGCACACCTTTGGCATAAAAGCATCCCAGTGACTATATAAGACTTGATTTTAAGGGAAGTTACTAAAATGCCCTTAGAGATTACCTTCGTCTTAAAAACATCCCGGTACCCTAAAGGACACAAAAATGGCAAGAAATGACATTTTTGCCCTAAATGGGTAATTTGGATATTAAGATGACCTAAACGCAAAAATTAAACTTAAACCCATAAACATTTTCAAAATTATATTTTGTACCTTCTTGGAGAATCAAAAGAATATGAAAGTTTTATACTATTCTACACCCCAGATATAACTACAAGAATGCTAAAAATAATCAACATGCCTTAAATGAGGAAAATTAATGTTAGAAATGACCAATTTGACCTAAAATGATAGTTTTTTGAATGGTCTCTAAACTTTTCTAAATTTATAAATTAGTCCCTACATACTTAAAACACAAAATTAAACATCAAATATATCAAAATCAACACAAAAATCATATCCACAAATTATAAAGAAAGTTCGATCAAGCACTTTTGGCCTTGGAAAAAATTGTAATATTTACACAAAGGTCCCTAATCTTTCTAAAATTACAAAAAAAAACCTCAAAAATCCATAAAATGTATTTACACCTAATAAAATGCAGAACATACATTCATAAACGTATATGAACCATTTAGCGAAGTATGGAATGTTTAGAATTTTTTTTATTATTCATAAATTAGTCGCTAGACTTTCTATATTTATGAAATAGCCACAAAAGAGAAAAATCGTCACATACACACATTTAAATTCGGTCAACATCAAATAATCCACTAAACAAAATTTTCTCAACTCAATAATCATATATTATGGCTTTATTAAGCACAAATCAACATTAATATAAGAAATCTTCAAAGAATAAACATATAAAAATATTATTCCAACATAATAACAAGAAAATACTAAAGAAAATAACATCCCTAAGATTATGTATACATGACAAATTAAACATTATAGAAGAAAAATCAACATCATGTCAACAACAACAAATTTCAAAAGCAAAATTAAACAATTACTAAGAAAAATATGCCAAAATCAACAAATCAAAGAAAATAGTTCATAGCCATCAAACTTAGCCTTTCAACATGGATTAAAATCCATGAGCTAAAACATGAATTTGGCTCATTAAAAAGAAAAGAATTGAATGAAATCAACAAAAACTAAAAATTTTATAAAGAAAACTACCTTAAAAGCTTAATAACTTAGAAAGTTTTTGCGTGTTTCTTAGTGTTTTTCTGCCCATAAGCCAAATCTTTTTTTTTGAACAATTCTTCCCTATGTATAAGGAGGAGAATCGACCAAGAAGGAATCAAATCCGTCTTGGTCGATTTGGCTATTCAAAATTTCTTTATTTTTTATTTTATTTATTTGATAAATCATGTTGGAATTAGTTGGCATGATAAGCTCTAAGTAATTAATTTTTGTCTTTTAGCATGAATCACATATATTAATCATCACCTGAGGCTTAGACTCTATGATGATGATGATAAACTTACAAAAAAATCTTGATCAAGGATACCATAAAAAATGAATTAAAAGGATTAAATTGTAACGAATTAAAAATTATGTTTTCAAACAGTAAAATTTTATCTGATAATATTTAATTAATAATTTGATCAAATGGTAAGCCTAATTGAAAATTTATAAAAAATATTGGGCCTAAATAAATTAATAAGAAAATAAGTAAATGGGCTTTGTCAAAAAATTAATTTAGGCCTAAAATATTCAAATGGGCTTGTTGGAAAATTCCATATGAATATATTGGGCTTGATAAAACAAAATTGGCTGGGAAAATCTTTGTGGGCTTGTTGAGAATGAAATGAGTTAATTGGGCCTAATAGCAAAATTTAAAAGTTTTAGCCCATTAAGGAAATTTGACCCAAAATAAAATTAAAGATGAAAAATAAAAAAAATCATAAAAGTCTCAAGTGTTGAATTATAAAAGAAAATTTAGAAAAATGTTACGTGTAAGAAAAAGATAATTAAAACTTTCAAACTCAAATTTTACCAGCAAAAACCATTTCAAAAGAATGTTATTATTTTAAGAAAATATAAAACTCATAAAGTAAATTGAATTTTCAAAAACTGATTTAATATTAATTTAATGAGAATATCTAATGATTTATAAAAATTATAAACTCAAAAAAATCCTACAAAAAAAAAATTATGGAGTAGAAAACTCTATATCTTGGAAACAAGAGAATTCCTGAAATGTTAGCACAAGGTAAATATTAAACCAAGAGAGAGGTGAATTGTTTCTATAAAAATTAATCACAAATTTATCTTTTATAAAAATGTGAAATAAATTGAAAGTAAAAAGGAGTTAAGGATAAGAAAAACAAACAATCGACATATAAAGGTTCGGTCCTTGAACTTGGAACCTACATCTCTCTTTTTGGCACTTCCTTGCCAAAGTGATTCCCACAATTCACTAATAAAATTGTTACCTTAAAGGCCAAGGTATAACCTCACAACTCTATCTTTTTGAGGCCTAGATAGAACTTTTTAATCCCTTTAGTGTTTTCACTCACTTTCACACAACTCTTTTTGTGATATGAATAAAGTGTTTACAAACAATTTGAACCTCTAATAGATGGGTCTTTGTTGGAATTTAAGTACAAATTGGATGAGATATAAATAAACTTGAAAGAGCATAAATTTGATACAAAAAGAATGACAAATTTGAAGACTTTGAGCTTTTGTTCTTCAATGCTTAATTAATCTATTTTTTTATGTCTCTTGCTTCTTCGGCTATTAGGAACCTTTATTTATAGCTTGGAATTGATTTATAGACGTTGGGCATTAAATTAGGTGGTTGGAGAGCCATTGTAGTCTTCATAAATGCATGTTTCCATTTAGACTTTCGCTATTATATCGATACAATACCAATATATTGATCCAAGAATTAAAAAAGTGACCGTTATAGCCTGTTGAATCGATACATAAGGTTGAATGTCGATTCTTGTCCTCTTGTATCGATACGACACACTTGTATCGATACATTCGGGGGTTTCAGCCAAACCCTAGCTACTGCCAAGCAATGTATTGATACATAGAGGGTGAGTATCGATACTCATTGCACTATATTGATATATGTTGATTTGTATTGATAGCATAGTATCAATACATTTATATTTGTGTCGATATATCCCTTTAAAATCCTTTGTAAAATGAATTTTCTTGGCTTGAAATTGACTCAAACATATTTCAAAAATATTCTAAGTAAAAATGTGAAATTTGGAACATGTATTTTTGAGAAAATAGAAACTTAGTATTTCTTTTCCAAAATACTATTTAACACAAGTACTAAGTCAGAAATAGTTGAGTACAAATTAATTTAGCTTTAGTTATTGTTATATCAAAACTGTAATTAATTCAAAGCTAACAAAAAATATATTCAAGCTTTATAAAAATGAATTAAATTCAACACATTAATCAAAATATTAATTTATTAAAATAATAAAGATGAAAAATTGAAATCTGAAACAATTTTTACCAAGAAAAATTTTACAAGCATGACATTTGCGATACTGTGAGAAATCAAATTTAAGTCCCAAAATTGATAACTTGATACCTCATGGTATAAAATGCCAATACATTTTTTCTTGAATATCTTTTATTTTTCAAAATGCATATCGGAATAAATACTACACGAATATAGGTAAAAATATACGATGATCAATTTTATAATTTTTACAACAAATTTTTAAAAATTTCCTAAAAATTAGAAATTTCACCATGATATCATCTGCAGAAATGAATTTCCAAAATTTGACAAAAAATACTAAAAAACCAATTTTTCTTTTGAATATTCATCTTTTTTTCAAGATCAGCCCTTAAAATGGCATTTTTCTATCACGTACTTGTAACCATTTTGGTGTGACTAAATCAATCTTAAAAATGCACAAGTTTCCTAGAAGAGGTCGCCTCTACTAGAGTGGCCAGCAAATCCTGATTCTTAGATATTTAAGACGATCAGAAAAAAAGGCTAGACAAAATTAGATGTCTCAAGTGTCTACCTTGTTTTCATTTTTTCAAATCACTTTCAAAAATCATAAAGGCAAATATCCTTCAATGCTTGATATAAAGTATCTTATTTTTCAAAATTAAATTTAGAAGTCATTTTATTAAAATTTTTTATGTTTCCCACTTTTCTAGGGTGCATATGAGATTAACATTTTCCTCAAAACCTGGGTTTATAATTTCATACAAATTCATGCACAAAAAAAGGGGATTATATCGAAATAACGATAAGTTAAAATTGAGAAAATTAAAACTAAGTTAAGAGATGACTAGAAGGTACCGATTTCAAACATCGTAGAGAGGTTGATACTTCCTTGCATGTAACCAACTCCCAAACCCAAACAACCAATCTATGGACCATTTAGACTGTGGAATCAATGTTTTAAGTTTCATACCTCAAAATATCGATTTGAATAGGCGTTTGATCATGCCTAGCCCAAATGATTGGTGGTGAATCTAAGCATTGGCCATTTTGTGGTGCCCATCCAAGACTAGTTGAACAAGCGATTTATATGACAATCATCTCTCCCTCATGATCCAGGGATAAAAACTGACATTTTCTCGCTCCTATCACATCAAAAAAGAAGAGCATGGATGAAAGGGCACTTCCTCGTCAAGAAAAAAAAATTTTAAGCCACGTATGTTTCCTGGTTTGTGAGGATCTTTCCTGGGGGCACATTGCTGACAGCCATGTTTTTAACACCAAAAATCATCAAAATTCATAACGAGTCCCTGCATTGGACTTATGATTAGATTAAATGAAATTTTGAGGCCCAAAATGACTAGAAAATGGGACATGTTCACGGAAAACATGGTTTGTTTAGGGGCATGCTTGGGTTTTCTCCATCTGTAAACTTCTTCAACCTTTTTCCTCCACCACCTTGGTTACCGAACCAATGAAAATTTAGCCAGCTAAACATAATACCTAGGGTGTTTTGTGGTACATGGGAAAACCCCATAATACCCTTATTTTTGGGTCCTAAACCTATAGCTAAACATTTCCATATAAAAGAGCCAACTTTGGCTTAACAACACACTTCTACACTCTCCAAAAAACACTCCTTAGCCACTAGAAAAACCAAAAATCACTCTCTATTTTCGTAGCTCCTTTAAATAAAAAAAACTTCAAAAACCTTTGTTTCCTTCCTTAGCACTCTCTAATCATCCTTCCATTGATATTATAGCACTCTAGCTCTTTATTTTCATTCCTTTCTTGCTAACTAATAGCAAAAGAAGGGAAAAAAGTGAGCTATAAGTCTAAATACTTTTTCTACTTAACATCTCAAGCAAGGTTTCTAAGCCTTTAGATATATTTTCTACTATTCCTCCATTTATTTGCTTTCCTTTTGCATTCGTATCATTTTAGTAAGCCAAAATCCATGTGAGCATGATCCTATCCTAGGAGGATTCATGCATTTTATGGCTTTGCTTGTAGTATGCTTGGATTTTTTATGCCACATTGACTTATTTTACCATGTATTACTATGCTTACATGCTTGGCTTGGCTCAAGATCATGTTTTAAATGCCATCCAAAAATTCTAGCAAGTTTTTCTCTACTTGGATATGTTCATATCATCTTCCATGGCATGATTCTTGATGTCACTCATGAAGCTAACATCCCCATGCATTGTTTTGTTCATTCCCTTGCATTTTTGTCATCTTTGTTTGTTAAAATATGGTATCCATGTTCATTTTCATGTATGTTACATTACGTTCACAACATGTTTGTCTAGATGTTTGCTTATTTGTTAAAAAATCTAAATTTTTAAAAACACCCAAACTTAAGTCCATGTTACCTCTAATAAATGGAGATTAACATGGATTTAATGTTTTATTAATTGGTCCTTCAAATCTTGGGGAAAAAATCAAGCTTTCTATGTTTGGATTCAGGTTTAAATGAGGTTAAATATTTTGATTTTCAAAATAAGATAGCCTTTTTAGTTGTTTTAAAGTGCTTATGCCTTGATTTTGAGGTCTGATACCTTTACTAGTGACTTTGGGTAATAGGTTGTTCAATCATCCCCAATTACTCTTGGATTGTGCAAATGAGTTTGTGAAGCAACTATCATTGACACTTTTTGTTACTTAAATTTAGATGTCTATAACTCGAACCTAGTCCTAAAAAACCTGAAAATCAAAAAATCTTCCTTTTTTTGCTCTAGTAAGACTGTATTCAAGACTTGAAAAATCATTTTTGAGCCCTTAAAGGGCATCGAATTACCTTTCCAATAGTTTCTCATTTGCCTTTGGATCATTCCAAATGATGGAGTTATGATTTTTCAAACCTTTGATGTCTGAAACTCCTAAAATCAGTGATTTACATTCTATTTGGGCCATTTTGGCCTCTTAGATTTTTTTAGATTTTTAAAATATTTTTTTAAAAACGTTCATAAGATTCCCTTTTCAAAAAGTTATCATTTGTTATTTAACAATTTTGAACAAGTTTTTGAGGGGATACTCAAATCTCACTTTTTGAAACTTCATTCAAAATCTAAATTTTCTCTCTCCCGAATATCCTCGAGCCTTTTATCAAAATCTCTTTTCTCCACACCTCAAGCGACCTTAATTATTTCTCAATAATAGAAGACAATTACGAGATACATTCATATTGTTCCTCCTTTTTACGCTTTTGTTTGTTTATTTTTCAAGCAATATTATTAAATTCTTTTTCATCTTACTCACATGTTTCCCTTTATAGTATCCATTCTGCATTCATATTTCCAAATCATTTTTAAAAATTATAAGGCAATGTTTCATGTTGTTATCTCTCCAATGCTTGACACTGAATATCTAATTTTCAAAACTAAATTGGGAGATCATTTCCATCAAAAAATCCCTATGTTTCCCATATCTCTAGGCACATACATGATTTAAATTTTTCCTTAAAGCCAAAATTTACAATTTTGATAAAATTCATGCATAAAATGGAGATTATATAAAAAAAATGATAGGTCAAAATTGAAGAAATCAAAGTCGATGTAAGACATGGTTAACAAGTACCAATTTCGAGCATCGTGAGGCTGCTAATCTTTTCTTATGCGCACCCAACTCCTGAACCCAATCGATGAATCTTTGGACCTTGTAGACCTTGAAATTGATGTTTCAAGTTTACTAACTCAGAATAATGTCTTCAATAGACATCAGATCATGCCTAACCCAAATGATCGATGGCGACTCCAAGTTTTCTTCTTCTTTAAGGTGGCCATCCAAGACCAATTGTATGAATAATTTGTCCGACGATCCTTCCCTCACTATCATCTCATTAAGCCTAATCCAATTCTGATCTAGGATATCCCAAAGGCAATTCCTTTTAAGTCATGTGCGTCAACATCCAAGAGATTCAAGTTATGCCGAGGGCACATTGTGACAAATCTTTATAGTTTTCATTACCATTACATTAGTAATGTTTCACTGAAATCAATTTGAGTTTATTTAATTCAAGTTTATATGGTTTTTCAACTTTCTTAAACTTCAATATACAGCAGTTAAAGTTCTTGAAAAAAAATCAATCAAGCTTTTAAATTTTCTAGTTTAGCTTTATATTTCATTCCAAATTTTCATGTTATTTTTAATTTTTTTATTCTTTTAACCATGTTGTATATAGTTTCCTCATCTTTCCTTAAAATTTTGACATTTTCACTCAAAATAAAAGTCTTTTTTTATTATTTTTAATCACCTAATACTTGTTGCAACGTACCCCGGGGTGGATCCTCACAGATCTATGGGTGCTACAACTTAAAATATTCTCCTGACTTGGAAAATGTCTTCTTGACTGAGACTTTTCTCTCACGATATGATGAGAACGAGAATGTATAGATTCTCAACTTTTGGTATAGTGAAATGGACCATAAGACAAATCGGTCATCTTATTAGTCTCAGATGACCATCATGAAATGGTCAATGCTTGGAGTCGCCATCGATCATTTCAGGCTAGGCATGATCGGATGCCTATTGAAACCTATGTTCTGAGTTATGAAACTCAAAACATCAATCCCATGGTCTACGTAATGCAAAGATTCACCGTTTGGGTTCGAGAGTTGGTTACGTGTGATGAGGTACAAACCTCTTCGCGATGCCCGAAATCGATACATTATTAGCTATGTCTTATCTCGGTTTTAATTCTTTCGATCTTAACTTGTCACTATTTTGATATAACCCTCTTTGAATTCATGAATCTTATAGAAATGATC
>JBBYHL010451419.1:2267-16035 GCA_038381835.1 Adansonia madagascariensis | reverse complement strand
TCAAAAAAAATGTTTTGATTAATTCAAAAGTCCAAATTCGTAATTTGACATGGGTTTTGATCTTTTTTTTATACAAAGAAACGAGTTAAAATCAAGTTTTTGATCAATAGTGGATGAGTTAAAAATGCTTGGACCACGAAAAATTAGCTCAGGTGCTAAAAAAATTAGCTTGGAGGAAATAAGGTGTCGACAGTAATCTTCTTTCTTTTCACTATTGGGCACAATAAACATATTCTCCTCATTGGGATAAATGACATTGATGCTTTGGTTTCATAAAAAAAACTTATCTTTCCATCATTTTTTGGAGTTAAAGTTCATTTGTTAATTGGGACAAGCACGGATTCATAGAATAATCTCTTTTCTTTTCATGATTGGGCACCATCTCATTGGGATGAAGGACATTGATGCTTTGGTTTCATAAGAAAAGCTTCTCTTTCCATCATTTTTAAAGTTAAAGTTCATTTATCAATTGGGACAAACATGCATTCACATAGTAATCTCCTTTCCTTTCATGATTGGGCACCATAAACGCATTCTCTTGGTTGGGATAAATGACAATGATGCTTTGGTTTCATAAGCATAGCTTCTCTTCCTATCATTTTTTAGAGTTAAAGTTCATTTGTCAATTGGGACAAACACAGATTAACATAGAAATCTTCTTTCATTTCATGATTGGGCACCGTAAACTCATTCTCTTCATTGGGATAAATGATAGTGACACTTTGATTTCATAAGAATAGCTTCTTTTTCTATCATTTTTTAGAGTTAAAGTTTGTTTGTTAATTAGGATAAACATGGATTCACATAGTACTCTCATTTCTTTTCATGAGTGGGCACAATAAGCACATTCTCCTTATTGGGATAAATGACATTGATTCTTTGGTTTCATAAAAAAAGCTTTTCTTTCCATCATTTTTTGGAATTAAAGTTCATTTATCAATTAGGACAAGCATGGATTCACATAATAATCTCCTTTCTTTTCATGATTGGGCACCATAAACTTATTCTTCTCATTGGGATCAAGGACATTGATGCTTTGGTTTCATAAGAAAAGCTTCTCTTTCTATCATTTTTAAAGTTAAAGTTCATTTGTCAATTGGGACAAACGCAAATTCATATAGTAATCTCATTTCTTTCCATGATTGGGCACCACAAACTCATTCTCCTTGTTGGGATAAATGACAGTGATGCTTTGATTTCATAAGCATAGCTTTTCTTTCTATCATTTTATAAAGTTAAAGTTCATTTGCCAATTAGGATAAACACAGATTAACATAGAAATCTTCTTTCTTTTCATGATTCGACACCATAAACTAATTCTCTTCACTAGGATAAATGACATTGATTTGGTTTCATAAGAAAACCTTATTTTTTGCACATTTTTTAAGGTAATGTTCATTTGTCAATTGGGACAAATACGGATTCACATAGTAATCTCTTTTCTTTCATGGTTGGGCACCATTAACTCATTCTTCTCATTGGGATAAATGACATAGATGCTTTGGTTTTATAAGAAAAGCTTCTCTGCCCATCAATTTTTAGAGTTAAAGTTCATTGGTTAATTGGGACAAACACGAGTTCTCATAGTAATTTCCTTTCTTTTCATGATTAGGCACCATAAACTTATTCTCTTTGTTGGAGTAAATGACATTCATGCTTTGGTTTCATAAGAAAAGCTTCTCTTTCCATCATTTTTCAGTTAAATTTCATTTGTCAATTTGGACAAACACGGATTCATTTAATAATCTCCTTTCTTTTCATGATTGGGCATCATAAACTCATTTTCCTTATTTGGATGAATGAAATTGATGCTTTGGTTTCAAAATAAAAGCTTTCCTTTCCATTATTTTTTAGAGTTAAATTTTATTTGTCAATTAGAACAAACACGAATTTGCATAATATTCTTCATTCTTTTCATGATTGGGCTCTATAAATTCATTCCTCGCATTGGGATAAATGGCATTGATGCTTTGATTTCATAAGAAAAGCTTTTCTTTCCATCAATTATTAGAGTTAAAGTTCATTTGTCAGTTGGGACAAACATGGATTCACAGAGTAATCTCTTTGCTTTTCATGATTAGGCATAATAAACATATTCTCCTCGTTGGGATAAATGACTTTGATGCTTTGGTTTTGATAAAACAAAAGCTTCTTTTTCTATCATTTTTTGAAATTAAAGTTTATTTGTCAATTAGGACAAGCACGGATTCACGTAATAATCTAATTTCTTTTCATGACTAGGCACCATAAATTCATTCTCCTTTTTGGGATAAAGGACGTTGATGCTTTGGTTTCACAAGGAAAGCTTTTTTTTCCATCATTTTTTAAAGTTAAAGTTCATTTGACAATTAGGACAATCACGGATTCATATAGTAATCTCCTTTATTTTAATGTTTGGGCACCATAAACTCATTCTCCTCGTTGGGATAAATGACAATGATGCTTTGATTTCATAAGAATAGCTTCTCTTTCTATCATTTTTTTGAGTTGAAGTTCATTTGTCAATTGGGACAAACATGGATTAACATAGCAATCTTCTTTCTTTTCATGATTGGGCACCATAAACTCATTATCCTTACTAGGATGAATGACATTGATGCTTTGGTTTCATAAGAAAAGCTTTTTTTTCTATCATTTTTTAGAGGTAAAGTTCATTTATCAATTAGGACAAATAGGAATTCACATAGTAATCTCTTTTCTTTTCATGATTGGGCACCATTAACTCATTTTTCTTATTGAGATAAATGACATTGATGCTTTGGTTTCATAAGAAAAGCTTCTCTGCCCATTATTTTTTAGAGTTGAAGTTCATTTGTTAATTGGGACAAACACGGATTCTTATAGTAATCTCCTTTCTTTTCATGAATAGGCACTATAAACTCATTTTCCTTATTTGGATGAATGACATTGATGCTTTGGTTTCAAAGAAAAGCTTCTCTTTTCATCATTTTTTAGAGTTAAATTTCATTTGTTAATTTGAACAAATACAGATTCGCATAATATTCTCTATTCTTTTCATGATTAGGCTCTATAAGCTCATTCCTTGCATTAGGATAAATGGCATTGATGCTTTGATTTCATAAAAAAAGCTTCTCTTTCTATCATTTTTTAGAGTTAAAGTTCATTTATTAATTAGGACAAACACGGATTCACATAGTAACCTTTTTTTTCATGATTGGGCATAATAAACATATTGTCCTCATTGGGATAAAAGACATTGATGCTCTGGTTTCATAAGCAAAGCTTCTTTTTCCATCATTTTTTAGAGTTAAAGTTTATTTGTCAATTGGGAGAAACATGGATTTACATAGTAATCTCCTTTCTTTTCATGATTGGCCACCACAAACTCATTTTCCTCATTAGGATAAATGACATTAACGCTTTGGATTCAAAAGAAAAGCTTCTCTTTTCGTATTTTTTAGAGTTAAATGTCATTTTTCAATTAGGGCAAACATGGATTCATATAGTAATCTCCTTTCTTTTCATGATCAACCCCTATAAACTTATTCTCCTTGTTACGATAAATAATATTAATACTTTGGTTTCACGAGAAAAGCTTCTCTTTCCATCATTTTTTAGAGTTAAAGTTCATTTGTCAATTAGGACAAACACAGATTAACATAGCAATCTTCTTTCTTTTCATGATTAGGCACCATAAACTTATTCTCTTCACTTGGATAAATGACATTGATGCTTTGGTTTTGTAAAAAAAAACTTCTTTTTCCATCATTATTTAGAGTTAAAGTTCATTTGTTAATCAGGATGAACACGGATTCATATAGTAATCTCTTTTCTTTTTATGATTAGACACCATAAACTCATTCTCTTTGTTGGGGTAAATGACATTGATGCTTTGGTTTTGTAAGAAAAGCTTCTCTTTCAATCATTTTTTAAAGTTAAAGTTCATTTGTCATTTGGGACAAACATGGATTAACATAGCAATCTTCTTTCTTTTCATGATTAGGCACCATAAACTTATTCTCCTCACATGGATAAATGACATTGATGCTTTGGTTTCGTAAGAAAAACTTTTTTTCCATCATTTTTTAGAGTTAAAGTTCATTTATTAATTGGGACAAATATAGATTCATATAGTAATCTCTTTTCTTTTTATGATCAGGCACCATAAACTCATTCTCTTTGTAGGGGTAAATGACATTGATGCTTTGATTTCGTAAAAAATGCTTCTCTTTCAATCACTTTTTAAAGTTAAAGTTCATTTATCATTTGGGACAAACATGGATTAACATCTCAATCTTCTTTCTTTTCATGAGTAGGCACCATAAACTTATTCTCCTTACTTGGATAAATGACATTGATGCTTTGATTTCATAAGAAAAACTTTTTCTCCACCATTTTTTTGAGTTAAAATTCCTTTGTTAATCGGGACAAACACAGATTCATATAGTAATTTCTTTTCTTTTTATGATTAGGCGCCATAAACTCATTCTCTTTATTGGGGTAAATGACATTAATGCTTTGGTTTCGTAAGAAAAGCTTATCTTTCAATCATTTTTTAGAGTTGAAGTTCTCATTTAGGACAAACACAGATTCCTATAATAATCTTCTTTCTCTTCATGATTGGACATCGTAAACTCATTCTCCTTATTGGGATGAATGACATTGATGCTTTGGTTTCAAAAGAAAAGCTTTTCTTTCCATCATTTTTTAGAGTTAAATTTCATTTGTCAATTGGAACAAACACGGATTCATATAATAATCTCCTTTTTTTTCATGATTAGGCACCGTAAACTCTTTTTTCTTATTTGGATAAATGAAATTAATGCTTTGGTTTCAAAAGAAAAGCTTCTCTTCCCATCATTTTTAGAGTTAAATTTCATTTTTCAATTGGAACAAACACGAATTCGCGTAATATTCTTCATTCCTTTCATGATTGGGGTCTATAAACTCATTCCTCGCATTGGGATAAATGGCATTGATGCTTTGGTTTCATAACAAAAGCTTCTCTTTCCATCATATTTTAGAGTTAAAGTTCATTTATCAGTTGGGCCAAACATGGATTCACAGAGTAATCTCCTTTCTTTTCATTATTAGGCATAATAAACACATTCTCCTCGTTGGAATAAATGACATTGATGCTTTGGTTTCATAAGAAAAGCTTTTCTCTCCAACATTTTTTAGAGCTAAAGTTCATTTGTCAATTGGAACAAACACGGATTCACATAATAATCTCCTTTCTTTTCATGATTGGGCACCATAAACTCATTCTCCTCACTGGGATGAACGACATTGATGCTTTGGTTTCATAAGAAAAGCTTCTTTTTTTATCCTTTTTTAGAGGTAAAGTTGATTTGTCAATTTGGACAAATAGGGATTCAATCTCTTTTTTTTCATGTTTGGGCACCATTAACTCATTCTTCTCATTAGGATAAATGACATTGATCTTTGGTTTCATAAGAAAAGCTTATTTGCCCATCACTTTTTTGAGTTAAAGTTCATTTGTTAATTAGGACAAAAATAGATTCACATAGTAATCTTTTTTCTTTTCATGATTAGGCATCATAAACTCATTCCCTGTTTTAGGATAAATGACATTGATGCTTTGGTTTCATAGGAAAAGCTTCTCTTTCCATCATTTTTTAAAGTTGAAGTTCATTTTTCAATTGTGACAAAAATGGATTCGCATAGTAATCTCTTTTCCTTTCATCATTGGTTACCATAAACTCATTCTCCTTATTGGGATTAATGACATTGATGCTTTGGTTTCATATGAGTAACTTCTTTTTCCATCATTTTTTAGTGTTAAAGTTCATTTGTCAACTGGGACAAACATAGATTCACATAATATTCTTTTCTCTTTTCATGATTGGGCACCATAAACTCGTTACACTCATTAGGATAAATTACTTCCATGCTTTGGTTTTGTAAGAAATGTTTCTCTTTCCACCATTTTTTAGAATTAAAGTTTGTTTCTGCATTGGGATAAACTTGGATTCACATTGGGGTCTCTTTTTTTTCCATGATTTGGCACCATAAATTCATTTTCCTCATTGGGATAAATGACATTGATGCTTTGGTTTCCTAAGAAAAGCTTCTCTTTCCATCATTTTTTAGAGTTAAAGTTTATTTGTTAATTGGGACAAACATGGATTCACATAATAATCTCCTTTCTTTTCATGAATAGGCACCATTAACTCATTTTTCTTGTTGGGATGAATGATATTGATGCTTTGGTTTGAAAAAAAAGCTTTTTTTTTATCATTTTTTAGAGTTAAAGTTCATTTGTTAATTGGGACAAACACAGATGCACATAGTTATCTCCTTTCTTTTCATGATTGGGAACCATAAACTTATTTTCCTCATTTGGAGGAATGACATTGATACTTTGGTTTTAAAAGAAAAGCTTCTCCTTCCATCATCTTTTAGAGTTAAATTTCATTTGTTAATTGCAACAAACATGGATTCACATAATACTCTCCTTTCTTTTCATGATTGGGGTCCATAAACTTATTCCCTGTATTAGGATAAATGACATTGATGCTTTGGTTTCACAGGAAAAGCTTCTCTTTCCATCATTTTTTAGACTTGAAGTTCATTTTTCAATTGTGACAAAAATGAATTCATATAATAATCTCCTTTCTTTTTGTGATTGGGCACCATAAACTCATTCTTGCCATTGGGATAAATGACATTGATGCTTTGATTTCGTATGAATAGCTTCTCTTTCCATCATTTTTTAGTGTTAAAGTTCATTTGTTAGTTGGGACAAACACGGATTCACATAATATTCTCATTTCTTTTCATGATTGGGCACCATAAACTCGTTCTACTCATTGGGAAAAATTACTTTGATGCTTTTGTTTCATAAGAAAAGCTTCTCTTTCCACCATTTTTTAGAGTTAAAGCTTGTTTCTTTACTGGGACAAACATGGATTCACATAGGAATCTACTTTTTTTTTCATGATTTGGCACCATAAATTTATTCTGCTCATTGGGATAAATGACATTGATGCTTTGTTTTCATAAGAAACGCTTCACTTTCCATCCTTTTTTAGAGTTAAATTTCATTTTTTAATTGGGACAAACATGAATTCACATAATAATCTCTTTTCTTTTCATGATTAGGCACTAAAAACTTATTTTTCTCATTAGGATAAGTGACATTAATGCTTTGGTTACATAACAAAAGCTTTTCTTTCCATCATTTTTTACAGTTAAAGTTCATTTGTCAATTGGGACAAACACGGATTCACATAATAATCTCTTTTCTTTTCATCATTGGGCACCATAAACTCATTCTCCTCATTGGAATAAATGACATTGATGCTTTGGATACATAACAAATGCTTCTTTTTCCATTATTTTTCAGAGTTAAAGTTTGTTTCCTAATTAGGACAACCACAGATTCACATAATAGTCTCCTTTTCTTTCATGATTGGGTACTATAACCTCATTTTCCTCATTTGGATGAATGATATTGATGCATTGGTTTCAAAAGAAAAGCTTCTCTTTTTATCATTTTTTAGAGTTAAATTTTATTTAACAATTGGAACAAACACAATTTCACATAATATTCACCTTTCTTTTCATAATTGGGCACCATAAACTCATTCCCCGCATTGGGATAAATGACATTGATGCTTTGGTTTCATAAGAAAAGCTTTTTTTTCCATCATTTTATTAGAGCTAAAATTTATTTATCAATTGGGACAAACATAGATTCGTATAATAATCTCTTTTTTTTTATGGTTGGGCACCATAAACTCATTCTCCTCATTGGGATAAATGACATTGATGTTTTGGCTTCATAAGAAAAGCTTCTCTTTCCATCATTTCTTACAATTAAAGTTTATTCGCCAATTGGGACAAATGTGGATTCACATAATTCTCTCTTTTTTTTTCATGACTGGCACCGTTAACTCATTCTACTCATTGGGATAAATGACATTGATGCTTTTGTTTCATAAGAAAAGCTTCTCTTTCCATCATTTTTTAGAGTTAAAGTTTATTTGTTAATTATGACAAACACAGATTCACACAATAATCTCCTTTTATTTCATGATTGGGCACCATAAACTTATTCTCCTCATTCGGATGTATGATATTGATGCTTTGGTTTTATAAGAAAAACTTTTCTTTCCATCATTTTTTAGAGTTAAAGTTTATTTGTCAATTAGGACAAACATGAATTCATATAGTTATCTCCTTTCTTTTCATGACTAGGCACCATAAACTTATTCTTCTCATTGGGAGAAATGACATTGATACCTCGATTTCATAAGAAAAGCTTCTCTTTCCATCATTTTTAGAGTTAAAAGTTCATTTGTCAATTGGGACAAACACGGATTTGCATAGTAATCTTCTTTCTTTTCATGATTGGGCACCATAAAGTCATTCTCTTCACTGGATGAATGATGTTGATGCTTTGGTTTATAAGAAAAGCTTCTTTCTCCATCATTTCTTAAAGTTAAAGTTCATAATTGAATTTGGACAAAAACGTATTCACATAGTAATCTCCTTTCTTTTCATGCTTGGGCACCATTAACTCATTCTCCTCATTGGGGTAAATGACATTGATGCTTTGGTTTCACAAGAAAAGCTTTTCTTTCCATCATTTTTTAAATTTAAAGTTCATTTGTTAATTGGGACAAACATGGAATCACATAGTAATCACCATCTTTTTCATGATTAGGAACCATAAACTCATCTCCCTATTAGGGTAAATGACATTGATGCTTTGGTTTCATAAGAAAAGCTTCTTTTTCCATCATTTTGTATAGTTAAAGTTCATTTGTCAATTGGGACAAACACGGATTCATATGGTAATCTCCTTTATTTTCATGATTGGGCACCATAAACGCATTCTCTTCACCGGGATGAATGACATTGATGCTTTGGTTTCATAAGAGAAGTTTTTTTTTCAATCATATTTTAAAGTTAAAGTTCATTTGTCAATTAGGACAAAGATGAATTCACATAGTAATCTCTTTTCTTTTCATGATTGGGCACCATTAACTCATTCTCTTTATTGGGATAAATGACATTAATGCTTTGGTTTCATAAGAAAAGCTTTTTTTCCATCATTTTTTAGAGTTAAAGTTCATTTGACAAATGGGACAGACACGGATTCACATAGTTATCTCCTTTCTTTTCATGATTGGGCACCATAAACTCATTCTTCTCATTGGGATAAACGACATTGACACATCGATTTCATAAGAAAAGCTTCTCTTTCCATCATTTTTTAGAGCTAAAGTTCATTTGTCAATTGGGACAAACATGGATTCACATACTAATCTCCTTTTTTTCTATGATTAGGCACCAAAAAGTCATTCTCCTTACTAGGATGAATGACATTGATGCTTTGGTTTCATAGGAAAAGCTTCGTTTTCAATCATTTTTTAAAGTTAAAGTTCATTTGTCAATTAGGATAAAGACAGATTCATATAGTAATCCCCTTTCTCATTCATGATTGGGTACCATTAACTCATTCTCCTGATTGAGATAAATGACATTGATGCTTTGGTTTCATAAGAAAAGCTTCTCTTTCAACCATTTTTTAGATTTAAAGTTCATTTATTAATTACGACAAACACGGATTCGCATAGTAATCACCATTCTTTTCATGATTAGGCACCATAAACTCATTCTCTCCATTAGGGTAAATGACATTGATGCTTTGGTTTCATAAGAAAAGCTTCTTTTCCTATCATTTTGTATAGTTAATTTTCATTTGTCAATTGGGACAAACATGGATTCACATGGTAATCTCCTTTTTTTTCATGATTGGGCACCATAAACTCATTCTCCTCACTAGGATGAATGACATTGATGTTTTGGTTTCATAAGAAAAGCTTCTTTTTCTATGATTTTTTAGAGGTAAAGTTTATTTATCAATTGTGACAAACCAGGATTCACATAGTAATCTCTTTTCTTTACATGATTGGACACCATTAACTCATTCTCCTCTTTCGGGTAAATGACATTGATGCTTTGGTTTCATAAGAAATGCTTTTCTTTACATCATTTTTTAAAGTTAAAGTTAATTTGTTAATTGGGACAAGCTCTGATTCATATAGTAATCTCCATTCTTTTCATGATTGGGCACCATAAACTTATTCTCCTCATTGGGGTAAATGGCATTGATGCTTTGGTTTCATAGGAAAAGCTTCTTTTCCATCTTTTTTTAGAGTTCAAGTTCATTTGTCAATTGAGACAAACATGGATTCACATAGTAATCTCCTTTCTTTTTTCATGATTGGGCACCATAAACTCAATCTCCTTATTAGGATAATTGACATTGATGCTTTGGTTTCAAAAGAAAAGTTTCTCTTTCCATCATTTTTAGAGTTAAATTTTCTTTCTCAATCGGGACAAATGCGGATTCACATAATAATCTCCTTTCATTTCATGATTGGGCGCCTTAAACTCATTCCCTACATTAGGATAAATAACATTGATGCTTTGGCTATATAACAAAAGCTTCTCTTTCCAACATTTTTTAGAGTTAAAGTTCATTTGTTAATTGGGACAAACACATGTTCAGATAGCAATCTCCTTTCTTTTCATGATTGGGCACCATTAACCCATTCTCTTAATTGGGATAAATGACATTGTTGCTTTCGTTTCATAAGAAATGCTTCTCTTTCCATCATTTTTAGAGTCAAAGTTCATTCATCAATTAGGACAAATACAGATTCATATAGTAATCTCCTTTTTTTTCATGATTGGGCACCATAAACTCATTCTCCTTATTTTGATGAACGACATTGATGCTTTGGTTTCAAAAGAAAAGCTTCTCTTTCCATCATTTTTTAGAGTTAATTTTCATTTGTCAATTAGGACTAATAGGGATTCACAGAATAATCTTCTTTCCTTTCATGATTGAGCACTGTAATCTCATTCCCCGCATTGGCATAAATGGCATTAATGCTTTGGTTTCAGAAGATCTTTTTCCATCATTTTTGAGAGTTACTTTTCATTTGTCAATTGGGACAAATAGGGATTCATAAAATAGTCTCCTTTCTTTTCATAATTGGGCACTGTAATCTTATTCCCTGCATTGGCATAAATGACATTGATGCTTTGGTTACATAATAAAAGCTTCTCTTTGCAACAATATTTACAGCCAAGGCTTATTTGTCAATTAGGACAAATGAGGACTCACATAATAATCTCCATTTTTTTTCATGATTAGGTACCATTAACTTATTCTCCTTATTGGGATAAATGACATTGATGCTTTGCCTACATAAGAACAGCTTCTCTTTCCATCATTTTTTAGAGTTAAAGTTCATTTATCAACTAGGGGAAACATAAATTCATATAGTAATCTCCTTTTTTTCCATGATTGGGAACCATAAACTTATTCTTCTCGTTGGGATAAATGACATTGATATTTCAGTTTCATAAGAAAAGCTTCTCTTTCCATCATTTTTTAGAGTTAAAGTTTATTTATCAATTAGGACAAACACGGATTCACATAGTAATCTCCTTTTTTTTAATGATTGGGCACCGTTAACTCATTCTCCTCATTGGGATAAATGACATTGACGCTTTGGTTTCATAAGAAAAGCTTCTTTTTCCATCATTTTTTAGAGTTAAAGTTTATTTGTTAATTAGGACAAGCATTGATGCACATAGTAATCTCCTTCCATTCATGATTAGGCACCATAAACTCATTCTCTTCATTTGGGTGAATGACATTGATGCCTTGGTTTGATAAGAAAAGCTTTTCTTTCCATCATTTTTTAGAGTTAAAATTTGTTTATCAATTAGGACAAACATGAATTCACATAGTAATGTTCTTTCTTTCATGATTGGGTGCCACAATATCATTCTCCTCATTGGGATAAATGACATTGATCCTTTGGTTTTAGAAGAAAAGCTTCTTCTTTCATCATTTTCTAGTGTTAAAGTTCATTTGTCAATTGGGATAAACATGGATTCACATAGTAATCTCCATTCTTTTCATGATTAGGCACCATAAACACATTCTCCATGTAGGGATAAATGACATTGATGCTTTGGTTTCATAAGAAAAGCTTCTTTTTCCATCATTTTTTAGAGTGAAAGTTCGATTGTCAATTAGGACAAACACAAATTCACATAGTAATCTCTTTTCTTTTCATAATTGGGCACCATTAACTTATTCTCCTCATTAGGATAATTGACATTCATGCTTTGGTTTCATAAGAAAAACTTATCCTTCCATCATTTTTTAGAATTAATTTTCATTTGTCAGTTGGGACAAATAGGAATTCATAGAATAATCTCCTTTCCTTTCATGATTGGGCACTGTAATCTCATTCCCCGCATTGGCATAAATGACATTGATGCTTTGGTTTCAAAAGAAAAGCTACTCATTCCATCATTTTTTAGAGTTAATTTTCATTTGTCAATTGGGATAAATAGGGAGCCATAGAATAATCCCCTTTATTTTCATGATTGGGTATTGTAATTTCATTCCCTGCATTGGCATAAATGACATTAATGCTTTGGTTACATAATAAAAGCTTTTCTTTGCAACCATATTTATGGCCAACACTCATTTGTCAATTAGGACAAACACGGACTCACATAATAATCTCTTTTCCTTTTCATGATTGGGCACTATTAACTTATTCTCCTTGTTGGGATAAATGACATTGATGCTTTGGTTACATAAGAAAAGCTTCTCTTTCCATCACGTTTTAGAGTTAAAGTTCATTTATCAACTAGGGGAAACACAGATTCACATAGTAATCTCCTTTCTTTTCATGAGCAGGCACCATAAACTTATTCTTCTCGTTGGATAAATGACATTGATACTTCAGTTTCATAAGAAAAGCTTTTCTTTCCATCATTTTTTAGAGTTAATGTTCATTTGTCGATTAGGATAAACATAGATTCACATAGTAATCTCCTTTCTTTTCATGATTGGACACCGTTAACTCATTCTCCTCATTAGGATAAATGACATTGATGCTTTGGTTCCATAAAAAAAGCTTCTTTTTTCATCATTTTTAGAGTTAAAGTTCATTTGTTAATTAGGACAATAATGGATTCACATAGTAATCTTCTTCCTTTCATGATTAGGCACCATAAACTCATTCTCCTTATTTGGATGAATGATCTTGATCCTCGGTTTTATAAGAAAAGCTTCTCTTTCTATCATTTTTTAGAGTTAAAGGTCGTTTGTCAATTGGGACAAACACAGATTCATGTGGTAATCTCCTTTCTTATCATGGTTGGGCACCATAAACTCATTCTCCTTATTAAGATAAATGACATTGATGTTTTGGTTCCAAAAGAGAAGCTTCTCTTTCTATCATTTTTTAGAGTTAAATTTCTTTTGTCAATTAGGACAAACATGGATTCACATAATAATCCCTTTCACTTCATGATTGGGTGCCATACACTTATTCCCTACATTGAGATAAATGGCATTGATGCTTTGGTTTCGTAAGAAAAGCTTCTCTTTCCATCATTTTTTAGAGTTAATTTTCATTTATCAATTGGGACAAATAGGGATTCATAGAATAATCGCCTTTCATTTAATGATTGGGCACCATAAACTCATTCCCCGCATTAAGATAAATGACATTGATGTTTTGGTAACATAACAAAAGCTTCTCTTTCCAATAATTTTTAGAGCTAAGGTTCATTTGTTAATTAGGAGAAACACGGATTCATAGAATAATCTCTTTTCTTTTCATGATTGTGCACCATTAACTCATTCCCCATATTAGGATAAATGACATTGATGCTTTGGTTTCACAAGAAAAGCTTCTTTTTCCAATCATTTTTTAAAGTTAAAGTTCATTTG
>JBBYHL010451377.1:0-16038 GCA_038381835.1 Adansonia madagascariensis | reverse complement strand
ATAAGGGCCATTTTCCTGCCGATATAATGCCGTAGAGTTTATGTCCCATTTTTCCATTTTATCCTGTCTCTATAGCTTTCATGGCTAAATCGTATTTAGTCGTTTTGAGAGAGAATTTACATAAACTGCACCGCCGGGTAGGAAAAGGGCGGCTAAAAATATTGATAATGCAAGAACTTATGAACAAAACTTTGATCCAGCATGTGAAAGAAAAGGAGGGACGCCGAAGAATCCTGGAAAGCCTATAGATACTTAATATTTCTCCGTGTTTGATGAGAATTGGAAACCAGGCGACAAAATCCAAAGAAACAGGGGACTCCTTCCCACTAAGCAGCCTAAATACCCAATCAATCAATTTCAACTAATTAAAGAGCTGCTCAAAATCTCTAGAAGAATGGCATCTCAACCATGATATCATATTTGGAAAATTAGAGCATAGCATTTGTCCCTGATAATGTTGGAAGCGTGCATCCACTAGAAAAAAAAATCCTAATTCTAAACTTCAAACAAAGAATTTTAAGACCACTCGACTTGACAATTATATTATTTATAAGGGTAAAAAACACTTACCCCTCAAGTTTAAATAAAAATATACTTATCCCCCTAAGGTTTGAAAAATACCCACTTATCTCTTTAAGATTTGGCAAAAAAAAATACACTAACACCTAAACTATTATTTCTTGGCTAATTTTAAATGAAAAACAAATATGCCCTTTGTTAATTGTTAATCATTTATTTTTGGATCTTTTTTTGTCCATTTTTTTAATTATTCTATATTAAGAATTTAGTTAATCTTAAAAATTTTTTTAATTACTATAAAATAAAATTATTTATTAAATCATATTCTAATTCAAGTGTATGTTAAATGCTTTCAACTTATCTTTACTTCAGGTACGTATTAACTTTGAAATAAATTTATTCAAAATATTTTTATTTAAATTAATTAATTACTATTATTTAAAAATTTAGTAATAATGAAATTGATTAAAGAAAAAAAGGAAAAAAAGGAAAAAATTAAAAATATATAAAAAAATAACATTTTACCTCTTAAAAATATAACCAAGTGAGAGGAGGCTACCCAAATCTAGGGTTATAGAGCATAACAGTGATACTATCACTTGACAAGTGAGACTGCTTGTGAGACTCAAACCTTAGAGCTTGCAAAATGCTAATGAATACTTGACTAATTAAATCAATCCATGTTGACATAAGTTTAAAATATCTAATATGTTTATTTCAATGAGGATATATTTTAATTATAATTTAACTTGATAATAATTAAAGATAATTTTATATTTAAAAATTTTTTTGAGTAGAAAAACAAAAATAAATAATTGATAAAAGGCATATCTATTTTTTCATTTAAAATTAACTTATAAATAATATTTTAGGGGATAAGTGTATTTTGAGTTAAACTTTAGGAGGGTGGGTTATATGGAATTTTTTTTCAAATCCAGAGAATCTAAAATACTTTTTCCCATTTATAAAATTGATCTAAATTTAATTTTAAAATAAATAAATAAATATTAATATAATATTTGTTTTGAATTGTGACCAACTTATCTAAAACTCAAATAAGTCAAGTCAAGTCTCGAAAATTTATTTTGAACTGATAAACACTTAAAAAATTTATATGATCATGAATATTCTAATTGCTAAATATTAAAAAAAATAGACCGTGATATTTTTTTTTAAAAAAAAAGGGATAAATTAAAAGAGAAAAAAATAAAGAAGGGGGTAACTTCCTGCAAAAGATTATTAGGTACATGCCCTTTTCTTACTCATTGACCATAAACCTAATAAATTAAGATAAAACACTTAATTCCATTAAATAATTAAGGTCACACCATTTGATTACTGATCTATCTAATATTAAACATTTTTATATAAATATTTTAATATAATTTAAAATTAAAATTAAATAAAAAATGACCTCCAACATAAAAAAATTGCCATTGTTTGACTTTTGATTATTAATTTTTATTTATTTTGACTTATTTTATTATAAATATTTTAGTGAAATAATTTTTTTTAGAGTATATAACTAAAAATTAATTATTTAAAGTTTGTAAAAGATTTTTCATATCTTAATCAGCAATAAGTTTACAATAAAACGGAATTAAAATTTTTTTTTACCAATCAAATAAAATCAAATAACAAAGACTTTTCTAAATTAAACTTAAAAAATACCTGTCCAAAATTCAACAAACGGATCCAACGTGTCATGAAAACCTTAGATAGACATAATAGAAGAATGCCCTACATAAGACGACCGTTCTTAAATTGTTTTAAATTTTTCTTCCACCCAAACATGGACCGCCTGAATTGTAATAAATAATTAGATTTAATTGCAAAAATGAGATACCCTAGTCATGACTCATTTTTCTTTGCGTCTGTTAAGGAGTAATGAGTTAAATTCATGAAGGGGTTTTCGTTAAATTTTCAGCTTGCCCCATAGTTTGGCCTAAAATCTACTTCCGACCAAGCACGTTATCATTCTTTATTGCGGAAGATGTTGATACCACTAATATCTAGTATTGAAGTCACAATATTCATACGAGGCTTTAGGTCTGCCTCTGCTTCTCGCTCGTACAACTAATTACGTAGGGGAATATCTTATTTATTAGTTATTTATAAACCTCTTGATTGAGTTTATTATTATGAATCAAATAATATAAAATTAATTAATAATAAAACAAAATGATAAACTCACAATAAACATAAATATAATTATATCTTTCAATATTCTATGTACAATAATTTTTTATAAAAATTTTGCTTACTTATTTTTGAAAACCCACTATTTTTCTAAAAAAATTAACCACTCCAAAAACTAGGCTTTTTTACATAAATAATATAATTTTTATTTTTATTTCTTGAAATAGGCTCTTTGTGGATTAATTCTTGAAATGTGCTTCTTTTTTTTATTTTGCGTTGAGAACTCATCGGTTGGGGTGGCGAGAATCGAATACGATTGAGTTGGCAAGTTCCTACTACAAGATCCCCCCCCACCCAGCTCAATTATTTTGCCAGGGAAGGGGGGTCGGCCCTACCATTTTATGGCAGGGCATTGCATGTTTAAGGTCACGGACTTTGTTGCCCATAACCTTAAACAATTATGAGGAAAAATTATTAGGGGGAATTATTCGAGAAGAAGCAGGTAAGAGCTTCAAGCTCTTTATAAATAGAGCTTGAAGCTCTTCTTATTGAAGAGAAGGAAGAAGAGAAATTTTTCATAATTTGCTTTAGGTATGTTTTAATTTTTATTTATAAAAATGTTTTTATAATATTAAAATATAATTAGTTTTGTAATTTATTATCATAATTATTAGTTTTGATTAAAGAATAATTTAAAGTTTTGATTTAAATAACATAATATCCAACTTTGTAATTTATTATTATTATTATTATTATTATTATTATTATTATGATTTAATACTTTTTGTACTAATTAAGATTTTCTGTAGAAATTGAAATTTGTTAGAGAGATTAAGGTACAATTTTTGTTTTTTTATTTAACAAAAAAAGAATATGTTATTTAACTTTGTAATTTATTATAATATACTCTATTATTTATTATCATGATGTAATTTATTATAATATGCTTTATCATTTATTATAATATAATTTGTTGTAATTTATTTATGTTGTGATTAAGCTTTTTCTTGTAGAAGTTGATTTAGTTTAGTATATTAAGTTATTTTAATGTTAAAAAATTTTAGTTCTTGTAGGCATAATTTTGATTAATATAATGACTTCATCATCATCATCATCATCATCATCATCATTGTTGAGACTACAAGAAATTCATATATCATCAAAGGTATTATCTGAGGTACTAAAATTTAATTTATCGGGTTTAAATATTTGAATATTACCAATTTAGAATTTTATAACTAATAAATTAATTACTTATTGAACATGATTTTGATCGCGAGTTATGGTATCAAAAATTTTCTTTAGAAGAACCAAATGCATATATTGTGGACTATCTAAGGTCTATTGGATTTTACCATTCAGCTTTAGTTAGAACCCCGCAATATGAGGCTGGACTAATAAAAGAGTTGATTGAACGATGGAGACCTGAGACATACACACATTTCATTTTCCATGCGATGAATGCATGATCACCCTAGAAGATGTTGCACTTCAATTAGGACTCCCAGTTGATGGCGAAGTAGTAATAGAGAGGAGCCTTTTGGAATGGGCTGACATGTGCCCTTAATTATTAGGTCAGATACCTCCAGGTAACTGTTTAGAAGGCTCAAGACTGAAAATAATTTGGTTAGAAAGAACTTTCACTACACTCACATCGAACCAACCGTACGAGATATAGAATATGCCACTAGAGCATATATTTTACGCTTAATTGGAGGAATGTTAATACCCGATAAATCTAGTAGCCTGGTTCATTTAATGTATCTTCTAATTTTGCGAGATTTTAGGGCAACTAGAAATTATAGTTGGGGTTCAGCTTGTTTAGGATTCTTATATAGGAAACTATGTCGGGCCGTAACTAAAGGCACCCGTGACATAGGTGGTTGTTTATGGCTACTGCAGTCATGGGCTTGGTATCGGATGGCATTTCTTGCATCGAGAGTTAGTGCACAGCCTGCATACCTTCTCGCGTTAAGGTAATAAACTTTAGTACTTCATTTATATTGCATTAGTGTAGAGGTTATACTTACATATAAATTATTACAAATTTGATATATATGGTAACAGATAAGGCGGTAGAAAAGATTATAGATTCACCACAACTGAGCTCAAAAGTATCATAGGAAGACTCAAACACGTAAACTCTAATAAGGTAAACATTTTAAAATAGTTTATTAAAGTACATGTGTATTTAACCCTACATATGCCATATTGTTCAGTAATAATTTCTATGTATTTTTTAGTTTTTATGGATGCCATATCATTCTAATGAGATAATGACATGCCTCTCAGTGGAAGCATAAAGTAGTAGCCACATATGGCATACAAATACGACACTAATATGCTTTCAAGTTGTAGAGTGGCACTAGGCAGATATGATCTTACGTCAATTTGGGATGCAACAACCAACCCCTTAAATACCAGTGAACCTTGACAAAGTTCACAAAATTGACATATGTGGTAATCATGCAGAGAACTGAGTCTAAGCATAGAAAATGAATCCACTATTGGGAAAATCGTTATATGCTTATTGCGTCTAGCTCTGAAATAATGAACAACAATTTCGGGTCATTAGATGAATACATGAAATGGTTCTATAAACAAGGTCGACCTTTTATTTTTCCATTATCAGGTGTTACTCGGAGGATGAGGCAACCTACTTCGGCAAATGTTCATAATGTTAATAAACCTAGGATGTCATTTAGTTATCCTGAACCAGAACATGATCTCACATTATCATTCAGTCGTCGACATTCTTTCAGTCATGCTAGGGATGATGATGAGGATAGGTGTTATGATCTTCTGACGCGGAGTTTAGGTCTAGCATATTTGTCTACCATGTACCAGTGTGGTACTCCAGTTTAAGACTGTGGTGGTATGAGTACCTTGAATCCTTTTTATGGTGCAACAGGTGCTGCTTCCTCCAGTAGCTAGAATCCAAATCTTTTTTTATGGTGTAACAGGTGGATTTTGATTTAAGGTTTCAGATATTACAAATGAAGCCACTCAAGAAGAAGCCATTCAAGAAAAAGCACCGACAATGACAAAAAGAGGTTGAGGATGTCGAACTCTGAGCACTCATGGCAATTAAAACTAAAAATATTGAATGATGATAAGTGCCACCACGTAATAGGAGAGCTCCACATTATTGTTCAATACCACACAAAAGGGCCCCCCCGTCAATAAAGTTTTTTATGTACTGATTTATTTAATATGCATTTTTATCATTACTGTCATTTGTAGAATATGTACTTTTAGCATTAAAAATTTTTTTGTATAATTTATATTTTTATCTTTTATGATCATTGATATAGTACGTTATATGGAACCTACTGTATATGTTAAAATTGATCTTATTTAAAAGCAAAGATTCTTAATATATTTCTTGAAACCAAATCCTTGTGATATTGAAAAAAAAATGTGATGGATGCATAGGGTATTAGATTCTTTCTGAGACGACAGGAAAAAGATGACTAATGCCTAATAAATTTCTTAGAACTCGAAAGATGTGACGAATGCATGTCTTGGAACCCAAAAGATGTGATGGATGCATAGGGTATCAGATTTCTTCTAACACGACAGGATGACGGATACATGTCTTGAAACCTAAAAGATATGACGAATACATTGTTATCAGATTCCTTCTGACACGACAGGAAAAAGATGAATAATGCCTAATAAATTTCTTGAAACTTGAAAGATGTGATAAATGCATGAGGTATCATATTTTTTTTGACATGATAGAAAAAAGATGACTAATACCTAATAAATTTCTTGAAACCCGAAAGATATGACGGAAGCATGGGGTATCAGATTCCTTCTGACATGACAGAAAAAAGATGACTAATGATACGACAGAGTGTAAAAAAAGTGAAACTAATGCATAATTTTTTTACTCCATTATAAATACCTTAGTTCATTACTTTCATTTTTCGTTCAGATTTATTGTCATATTCTTTCTAATTTGTGTGTGATTTGTTTGTAGAGTTTATTGATAGTGCTTTTTTATTTTAGCTTTTGTTGTTTCCTACTAAACGTGAATTTGACAATATAAGCAATAGGTTTGTCGCACTTGTCTACTTTGATGGACAAATTTTCAACAGGAAGAAGATGTTACATTCCAAAGTGACCGTTCAAAAAGCATTAGTGTTGAGGAAGACATCACAATAGAGGAATTGAAGACCAAAATTCATACAAAAATCAAAGTTAGGATCGGAAGAAAAGTCTCAGAGATAAAGTATAGGCTTCCTATTTATATGGGGGAAGGATATGTCTGATATAGGAGTTTCCTAGTTGAAGATAACGATGATGTGAGATGCATGTTTGATGCCCATCAATAATTTCCTAATGCCAGCATAATTGAGTTATATGCTGAGCTAGAGAATGTTAATGATGATGGTGGGCCTTCAAATATCTATACCGCATGCAACATATAGACACAAATGTCATGGCCATTTGACACTCCTGGATGTCACCATTCTCTTGATGCGTAGGTTATGATGAATAATTTTCTTGAATCCTTTCATTATTCATCTGTGCCACGAACAATTCCTACCACTGAAGATGATACGCCACACACCTCCATGATGATAGAGTCTCCAATTAGAGGTGTTGCAATAGAAAATGAACGACCAAGTTCATTTAATATTGATCTCAATCCTGATAAATCATTTAGACCCCACTGTGAATATGTTGGAAACTTTAGTGAACCAAAAGAGTATACTGAATTTGATGACAATGATGACAATAATGATTCTGATCCAGATGTCCCAGCTAATATCAACGTTCATCATTTGTTATCTACTGTTGATGTAGTGGTCCTTTTCTTCAATTTCAGCCTACATCCCATATGTGTACCCTCGATTTGGACGTAATGCATATGGTAGAATTTCCAGAATATGCTCATACCTTAGGTACGCTATCAATCTGGAATCCATCTATTGGTGGTCTTTGTGTTGGGATGCAGTTTGCTACGAAAGTGACGGTGCTTTTAGCTATCAAGCATTATGATATCAAGCACTTCGTAGATTACAAAGTTGTTGAATCTATGCCAACCAAGTATCACGATAAGTGAAAAATGTATGGCACAGGGTGCAGCTAGAGTATAAGGGCAACATTGTTAAAAAAGAAACAAGTTTGGGATATCCGAAAAGACAATGGCCCTTATACTTGCATATCTGGAGGAATTTTACAAGATCACGTGAAATTAGATTCTAACATGATTTGCTCATGCATTTTATCTTTGGTCTAAGCAAATCCAACCATTTCTATTTCAGTTTTGGTCATAGAGATACAAAATAGGTATGGATACATGACCTCTTATAAGAAAGCATGGATAGCAAAGCAGAAGGTAATTGTTTGACTTTTTGGTGATTGGGATAAATCCTACAATGATCTGTCAAAATGGTTAGGTGCAATGCAATAGTTTGTTCTTGGCACAATAGTGGAATTACAGACCGTACCTATATATAACGGCCAACTATTGGTACAAAGTAAGCATATTTTCCATTGACTTTTTTGAACTTTCAAGTCTTGTATTAAAGGCTTTCCATTTTGTAAGCCTATTGTGCAAATAAATGGTACATTCTTATATGGAAAATACCAAGGAACATTGTTATTAGCTATTGCATAATATGGCAATCAAAACATTATTCCAATTGCCTTTGCAATTATAGAGGGTGCGATAAAGGAGGCATGGTTATTTTTTCTCCATAATTTACGTAGATATGTTGTTACACAACCTAGCTTTTGCTTGATTTCTGATCAACAAGAATCCATCAAATCTGTCATCAGATACTCAGGCAGTGTATGGAGACCTTCACATGCATATTTTGTACATTGTATTTGGCATTTTGCAGCTAATTTCATGAGGAGGTTCAATAATAAGAACTTACGTTGAGAGGTTGTTAACATGGTATGTATTCACAATTATGATTATTTACTCTCTTACACTCCTCTCAATTTTCATTTTTTTAACAACCTATTTACGAGTCCAGAAATTACCATATGATTTTAACAGTGCACAAGTTGAGGTGACCTTATTTTCAGTGGTACTATGAAAATCTTCATGCAAAAAATGCAAAAGCGATCGATTAGATTGATAGGATCCCAAGAGAAAAATGGGCTCAATCATATGATAAAGGAAGACACTATGGACATATGACAATGAACCTAGCTGAATGTATAAATTCAGCGTTAAAAGGAACTCGTAACTGTTTAGTCCAAGCAATGTATTTTAGGTTAGCTGAACTATTTGTTAAGATGGGGAACAAATAGATACCAATGATGGAGACAGGCCACACATATTGCGAAACTGTCACTAATGCAATGCAAAAAAATTGAAGAAAAGCTAACTCCCACCTTTTTCGTGGGTTTATGTGAGCAAATCAATCTTTCCTAGTAGAAGAGTTGGAGAACCCATAGGAAGGAGTTGTGGCTTCAAACTACAAAGTTAATCTTAATAAAAGATGGTGTGACTATGGAAAGTTTCAAGCACAAAGGTAGCCCTATTCATATGTTGTTACTGCTTGTACTCATGTCCATATAGATTGCATGTTGTATCCTGACAATGTCTATAGACTAGAGACTATATCCAATGTTTATCAACATGAGTTTCAACCCATCGCACATGAAGATTATTGACCGAAATATAATGGTCTACAATTATGTCTTAATCTAAAAATGTGGAGAGATCCAAAAGATCAGCCAAAATCAAGTCTATTCATAATGAAATGGATATTAGGGAGAGATGCCACCCAAAGCATTGCGAATTTTGCAAGAATGAAGCCCATAGCCGTAACAAATGTCCTTACAAGTCCGGTACCTCAGGGGAGAGTTCGCATCAATGATAATGTAGTAAATGATTTCTTATTGTAAAATTTTATACTTATATATAATTCAAAGTTGTTTAAATTTTTATATCTAATTTTTAAATATTAGTATAGTTATATTTGTACTAAATTTAATATACTAAATTTAATATCAAAAATTAAATATCTATAATATTTATTCTCGTATAAACCTAAAATTTATCATTTATCTAATTATGGCAAAAAAATAAAACAAATTAATAAGGTGGCGAGTTCCTATAGGTTATTGAGAACTCGCCATCTTAAAAGGCGAATTCTTAATGGAAAAACAAATATGCTAGGAAGTCGCCATCCAATATGGCAAGTTTCCGACAAATTTTATCCTCCCAATGCGAAGTGGCGAGTTCTCAGTTGAAAAATTAAAACAAGCACATTTTGGGAATTAAATTGAAAATGTCACAAAACCAAAAATAAAAAAATATCAATATTAGTTTGAAAAAGGCCCAAAAACTACTCTTTTTTGCATTTAATTTTGTTTTAAACACAACTATTTTTTCAAAATTATTTTCACTTACATGTGAATGGGCATAATTTCAGTTGATTATAAATAAGTTAGTTGTGTTTGATGTCATTAACTCATAGGGTTTTTGAATATTATGTGAGCTTTTTTTTTAATGTGTAAATATAAATAGTTTTTTTATGTAGGAATGGACAGTTTTTTTAAAAGTATTTATTCTCATTAAAAATTATAAAAACAAAAGCATTCATGATTTTAGATTTATAATTGATATTTGATGGTAATTTTAGCAATTAAGTGGGAATCACTTTAAGTAGTGATACCAAACTCAGTCAAGAATGTTATTGATAGTATAAATTTGAGTAATTTACATCTTAGGTCATTGAACTTAACATTAACTTTTAAGTAGGTTATATACTTTTAATTTCATCAAATTACATAACTGAACTTCTATTATTAATAAATTTGATCACTTACGCTAATTTAGTTAAGTAATTTTGAACAGAAAACTAACTCAATATGCATACATGAATTATTTTTATCTCATCAAGATAATGTTTGGAAAATATACATTATGTATACATGTTGAGTCAATTGTATCATTAGAATTACGTAACGACATTAGCATAAGTAACTTAATTTATTAATAATAGAAGTTCAATGATATAATTTAATAAAAGTAAAGGTTTGTGACCTACATAAAAGTTGATACTAAGTTCAATAACCTAAAATATAATTATCTCATACAAATTTAGAAAAGTAAAAAAAATAAGTAAATTATAATAATTATATAATAAAGATATTCATTCTTTTAGTTACATATATAGTTACCTATATTTTCTTAAATAATTATCATTTTTCTTAAAAAAAAGGAACCTATAAATAATGTTTTCTTATCTTTCAAAAAAATTTTTACTCCACCCCAACGTTGATGTGTAAATTTAGAATCAAAGAGAGACAATAATAGCATTGAATAAAAAATCGGACCAAGCCAACTATTTAGACCAGTTGAATCAAAAATTAATATCCTATTTAGTCTACTGTAATCAAGAATCAATGTCTTGTTCTATTTGATAACTATATAAGAACCGGATAATAGTCAAATCAATCAAAAGCCATTTTATAGATATAATTCTTAAATTTTATTTATAATTAATAAGATTTGAGCATACAACCTCTTATTTTTATATTAAAGGTTGTATCATTAAGCTAAATACTTCTTCTTTAATTATCAACTACATTTAGTATATTTATCAACTACATTTAACATATTTATTTTACATTAAATTAATGTTTAAACATTAAAATATAGATATATCAAATGACCAATTCAATTGGTTAACAAAAAATCAAAAGTTTGATCGATTCGACATCTCCATTCGAATTTTTAATAGCAGGTAATAGAGGGTGAATTTAAATAAAAGGTAAGGAAGCTATCTTGTCTTGTATAATGGAGCATGGAAACTATATATGAACGCTTTTTTATTAAAATATTATTAAAATTTTTTTATTTATGGTTTTAAACCGTTTTCAATTTATTTATCAAAATAGGCTTATTTTGGAATAGTGTTGAGAAATTGGCACATATGTTTCGATTTCCCAATAGAAATCTTCTTTTTTTTTTTTTGCATGTTGGAAAATCGACACATTAAATTAATCTGATTTTTAAATTTCTTACATTAAATGAACCTGATTTCCAAATTTATCGGGCAGCAATATTCCACCAATTATGCATAAAATTCATGCTCTAGTAGCGCATTCTAGTTATTATTCAGTTGAATGTTCAGGGATATTACGGAACATTTCTGTCAACCAAGTCATTTTGATAGTTAAGGCTTGAACAGAGCCTTCCAATGTAACAAGCTTCCCTTATTACTTCCTTGCCGTTAACTGGTTAGACTTAATTGAAGTGCAACATCCTCTAGGGTGATTGTGCATTCATTGCATAGAAAATGAAACATGTGCGTTTTAGGCCTCCATCATTCAACCAGCACATGCATTAGTCCTAGCTCATATTAACATCGATTTACTTAGGCCAAATGGTAAAATCTAGCTTTTATTAAAATAGCTTTTAGCTAACAGATTCGGTGGTTCAAAAGAAACCTTTTGCGAGTGTTTTTCCAACTAAGTATTTTCTTCAAAAAGTCATTAATTTATTAGTTGTAAAATTTATAATTCATAATGTTTAAATATATGATAATACCTATGATGATATATAATACTCTTATAATCTCAATAATAGTGATGATGATGAAGCCATTGAATTGATTGAAAATTTTCCTACAACAAAAATTTTCATTTAGATTCATCATTATCTAACCTTAAAACAAAAATTAAACTAAATTTTCATAAATAAGAATATATCATATCTTTAAAATACTTAAATGATTTAATCCCTTCAAAATAAAATTTAACTTTTTCCTTGCAATCATTGATTCAACAAAAAAATTAACTTAATTACAACTAAAATTGGCCTAAACCATTACTAAATAATTTATACGTAATAATGAAAATTGACAACGACCTAGCATTTCAACACAAAATACTAATACAATCAAACTAAATTTTATCATTTTAAGATAAAATATCCCAAAAATTAAAAATTAAAATCAAAATAAATTTTATGTAAAATTAACTGCAGTCTAGATGAGCGAACTTCTACAAATGAAAATAAAGTATACTTTATCATATCAAAAATTACTTTTACAAATAAAAATAAATCATAACTTCAAAAAGCTGCTTAACTTAATTACTTAACCTTCGAATAATACTTTAGATTAAATCTATTCTTAAATCTATTCTCTTCATAAGTCTATTCTCAAAGAGGGTGAGACATTAAGGGCCAAGGGTATTCTTACCCGTGACCCTCAATCAATCTTTGCAGAATACCAGTGACCCTTAATCAATCTTTGCAAGGGTCATGACCTTCTAACAGAGGATCATGACCATCTGTAAAGGGTTGCTGGCAAAAATTTTTATATTCTTGTTGTTAAAAAAAATTACATGCATGTAAAAAAAATTATGTATTGGGAAATTGACATTTGAATTGTTGATTTTCCAACACGTAAAAAAATTGCATGCATGTAAAAAAAAATTATGTATTGGGAAATTAGCATTTGAATTGTCGATTTCTCAACATGTAAAAAAATTGCATGCATGTCAAAAAATTGTGTTGGGAAATCGATATTTGAATTGTTGATTTTCGAACATGTAAAAAAAATTCTATTGGAAAATCAGCACGTCAGGATTTCTCAACGTCATTTCAAAATAAATCAATTTCGGTAAATGAATTAAAAATGATTTAAAACTATAAATAAAAAAATTTTAATAATATTTTAATAAAAAAATCATATATGAACTTCTATATCATAATTTTTTTCAATATAAAAAAGGACTTGTTAAATAAAATTATCATAAACCCAAGGCAATAATGATCTTTTTTTTGGCCAATCAAGTTGTAGTAATTTTTCATTTATTTTAAGAAAAATTAGATTTAAGGTGCCATGGACTCAAAATTTTTACATTTTGGTGCAATTACCTAAGTGCCCTTATCATAATCTACACAAAGGGAAGCAACTCCATTTTACAAGAACTGATTCTCCTTTGCTTTTTTTTTTTTTTGCTAGATGCAAGTAATAAAAAAATATTTTATATTAAACCATAAATTATTATTTTAAAAAATTAAAAATTAAAAAATAATTTATATTAAAGTTTGAATTACTATTTAAAATAATAAAAATTAAAAAATATTGCATATTAAACTTCGCATTAAATCCCTAATTATTATTTAGAAAATAATAAAAATTTTAAAAGTATTTTATATTAAATCTCAAATAATTATTTAAAAAATAATAAAAATTAAATCTTGAATTACTATTTAAAAATTTATAAAATAAAAACGTTATATTAAATCTTGAATTATATTAAATAAAATACTAATTATATATTATATATATTGGAACTATATTTAAAAATAATAAATATATATTCGAACATATATTTAATACATGTTCCGATATGGCAAGGATCGGATCTTATACAAAAGGAATCAACCCCAAATGTGTATATATATATATATATATACCATATATAAATTATATATATTAAAAAATATTTATTATAAAATAATAAAAATTAAAAATATTTTATATTAAATCTCGAGTTACTATTTAAAAAATAATAAAAATTAAAAAAGTTTTTTATATTAAATCTCAAATAGCTATTTAAAAATAATAAACATTTTTAAAATATTTTACATTATATCTCGAATAATTATTTAAAAATAATAAAAACTAAAAAGTATTTTATATTAAATCTTGAATAACTATTTAAAATAATAAAAAATTTAAAAATATTTTATACTAAAGCCCAAATTATTTTTTAAAAAATAATAAAAAATATTTATATTAAATCCTAAAATTAAAATTTTAAAAATAATAAAATTTTTTACTGCTTAAAAAAGAATAAAATATAAAAATATTTTATATGTATATTGGAAAAAATTTTAATTTTGGTATTCATTCTCTGTGTGAAGAGGGGTTAAGTCAATTAAAGTCATATGTGCATATTGTTATTGTCATATGTATATTTAATTACAGTCATATATAAATTCAATTTAATTCGAAGGAACTGACCGTCCATAAAAAGAACCAACTCTTTAGGCCAAAAAATACATAGATTAAGAAAGAGAACTAACTCTTCTATGAAAAGAACTAACTCTTTAAGCCAAAAATATTATTTTTACTTTACGTACATTTAGTTAAAGTCATATGTACATACTGAATAGTTTTATGCACATTCAATTATAATCATATGTATATTCAATTTTATTCGAAGGATCCGACACTCTATGAAAAGAATTGACCTCCTTAGGTTAAAAAATATCATTTTTACTATATATATGCATATAAATATGCTACATGTACATAAAATTTTTTAGTATGTATGTATTGTTTGAAAAACATATTTTATATTAAGTCACAAATTAGCATTTAAAAATAATAAAAAATTAAAAAAAATGATAGATAACATTATTTATACGTACATATAGTAAAAATAATATTTTTGGCCTAAAAAGTCGATTATTTTCGTGGAAAGGTCGCTTATCTTTCTTGATTTGTGTATCTTTTGGCTTAAGGAGTCAGCTTTTTTATGGAGGGTTGGTTCCTTTGAATAAAATTGAATGAAAATATGACTATAACTAAATGTGCATATTACAATAACGATATGTACAAATGAGTTTAATTGAACCAACTCCTCTTTACAAAGAAAACCAATATCAAATTAAAATTTTTCCATACATATATAAAATAATCTTTTAATTTTTATTATATTTTAAATAGTAAGAAAATTTTATTTTTTAAATTATAATTCTGTAATTTGATATAAAATATCTTTTATTTTTATTATTTTTTAAATAATTAATTGGGACTTAATGTAAAATATTTTAAAAATTTTTACTATTTTTAAATAGTTATTTGAGATATAATAGAAAATACTTTTTAATTTTTATTATTTCTAAATAGTAATTCAGGATTAATATAAAATATTTTTAATTTTTTGTTACCTTTAAATAGTAATTCAGAATTACTATAAAATATTTTTAATCTTTTGTTATTTTTAAATAGTATTTTTAATAGATAAATATATTATGGGTCGGTTCTCTTGGTATAGGAATCAACCTGGTCATATTTGAATATATATCTAATATATGTTATAATATATATTTATTATTTGATATGTATTTATTATTTTTTAAATATAGTTCCAATATATGTATATAATATATGTAATTAGTATTTTATTTACTATAATTTGGGATTTCATCAATGTTATTTATTTTAAAAATTTTTAAATAGTAATTTGAGATTAATATAAAATATTTTTAAATTTTTATTATTTTTAAATAGTTATTCAAGATTTATTGTAACAACTTTCTTAATTTTTTATTATTTTAAATAGTAATTCAGGATTTAATAAAAAATTTCATATAAAATGTTTTTTAATTTTTATATTTGAAATAATAATTCAAGATTTAATATAAATGTCATATAT
>JBBYHL010451366.1:0-16039 GCA_038381835.1 Adansonia madagascariensis | reverse complement strand
ATATAAATATAAATATAAATATAAATATTATTTATGTTAAAAATGAATTAAATAAATAAAAGTAAAAGAAAAAGTGGATTGGATAAAAGAAGAATTTTCCCACACAGTAAGATGAGTTTGGGCATGATGGGATCCAAAATGACCCTAAATATGTCTTATCTTTTTATTTGTATAAAAAACTCTTATTTCAAATAAAATTTGTTTATGTTAAGGGTTCATCAAGGTTTAAATCAAATGTTAATAACTTATTTGATATAAATTAAATATTAATAAATTAAAAATTATGTATAACAATAATATATAATTTTACTCGAATTAATGATAAATTTTAAATTTTTTTTATTTTAACCTTTTTACATTCAGAAAGAGCCATAGCCCACAAATGAATTTTTTTTTTTTTCAAATAATTGATGCGAGTTCTCATTAACTAAACAATTGTATTTCGTTATTTAAGTGAAAGATTCATGATGGGAGGGGCTGGAGCGGCTGGCGGATACTGGGTTACAGGACAGGTCCAAGAGGGTTGGGGCAGTGCACGGCAGCGGTTGCTGCGTTGGCGAGCTACAAGGAGGGAGACAATAAAGAAGAAAAAGGAAAACAAAAATGAAAAGAGAGTGAAGATCAAATCTGAAATGACTTTTATCGACAGAAATTTAGACGAATTATTTTGTCTTTAAAAAATTCTGAATTTTCATTTTTTTTGTCGGTTTTTTTATAGTGATGACAATGTCTAATGAAATTTTTCGTTCCATTGGAAGATTTTTCTAGTGCTTTTTTGAGGAAATTTCTATCAAAAGTAATTTTAACTTAAAACTTTTTTTTAATTTTAATTTTACTTTTAAATTTAATTATTATCTAAGAAATTTAAGGAATGTTGACAAAATTTTTCCTTATTAAATAGTATTCCAGATGGAATTTCCTGTAAAATTTTGTCATCAATAATAATATTTTTTAAATATTATTTTTTTCTTAAATTATATATATTTTTAAGGAATCTCTAACAAAAAAAATTGTTGAAAATGTTGGCAGCAAATTATTATTGTTTCGAATTGAGATTTTATCTATTATTTTTTTAATATATTAATCATCGCCATTTATATGTTAAAATTATTCATGAATTATGAAAGTCACAATTGTAACTAAATTTGTATTAAATATTAATAGATAAAAAAATAATAAAAAAGAACCAAACATTTTGCTCCTAAAATTTTCTCCAAACACCATTTCCATCAATAATTTTCATTGTAAATTATCAAAATTTTTTATCGAAAATGCCCATTTTTAATAGGAAAAAAATTTCGGAAATATATTTCTAAAAATGCATTATTTTCATCCAAAAATATTGTCCTTGTTGTGATTTGAATAAGAAAGATGGACAAATTTTTATGCATTTTCCTATTTGTTTGTAATTTCTATGCAACATAAAAAAAAGAACAAGACAATATTAAAAGGGAAATAAACCTATTTATAGCAAATATTTATGGAAAGGCAAACCGAAAGCCAAACAAAATAAGAAAGACAATGAAATTTGAATTTTATCTGAAAAAGAGATTAAAAGAAAGGGGGAAAAAAAAACAATAAAAGAGATAATAAGAAGAAGAAAAAACAGGGGGAAATAGTAAAAAGCATGTCAAATCTTGGACCAGACCTACTTAGCTCAGTGACAGAAAAATTTCAAATTCAAGTTTGAATTTGATTTGATTTAATTCGATAGATTAAGTTATTATTTAAAAATAATAAAATATTAATAAATTTATTTTTATATTTTTATTTTTAAATTTTTATAATTAAAATTAAATAAAAAATTAAATATTATTTAAGTAAATATTATTTATAATTTTTTACCATATTATAGTATATTTTAAAATAAATAAAATTAAAAAAATTATTAATGAAAGCTATAATAACATATAAAGTTTGTTTCAAGTGCAAATTATATCAAATTAATATAAAGTTTATTATGTTAAAATTAATGTCAAATTAAAAGTATGAAGATAATTTAAAAAATTAATATAAGTTTTAACTCTTTTTTATTTTTCATTGTTTACTTTTTAATATTAATAAAAAATTAAAACTTTGAAAGAAAACGATATAATGTAAAATTTAACTCTTGTTTATTTGTTATTGAATAAATTTAATTTTTAAAAATCCTTTTAATAAAATTAAAATTTTTACTTATAAATTGGATAAGTCTATCAATACGTAAATAACTTACAATGACAATTTAGAAATTTAGTGAACAATAATGACTAATTTCATCAATTCAAAAAATTTTTGCTTATTCATATTTTTATATATACTAGTTTTTACTGTCACATACAATTGCATGAAATCTTACATGTTTAATTTTTTTTAATTTATTAAATAATATATTTTTTCTTCATGTATATAATAAATTAATTGATAATAATTTAAAGAATAAACTTAATTCCAAAAACCTTTGTGATAATTTTTTTAAATCTACTGAATTTATAATATGCAAAAATCTGTCTAGAGCTAAATAAATCTAATAAGAAAAAAATGTGAAATTGTATTAAAATAAATTACAAAGAGCCAAAAACCTTTATTGTGAAAAAAAATTGAAAGCTATTGAATTTGTAATATTATAAAATCTACCAAAAAATAAGATAGAAAAAAATGATGATAGTGAATAAAAAAACATAAGCCATTCCGAGAAAAATAATAATAAGCACTAAACTATATTAAAAAAAATGTTTAACAAAGTATTACTCAATGTTTAATATTTTGTAAAAATAATAGTTAAAGTATCTATTTTATAATGAGAAATCTTAGTTTTAATTAATATATAATTAAATTACTAATTATGTAGTAATTACTCTAAGACTATAAGTACTAATCTAAGATACATATAAATCAACCAATGATTAAATTTAAAAAAATTAAATTATCATTATCATATTTAGATTGAAAATTTGGATAAAAATTTTAAATATATAATTCTAATCTTATAATATATAATATAATAATAAAATATTATTGTAATAGTTATTTAAATAATTGAAATTATCATTTAATAAAAATGTTTTAATCAAATTAAACTTTTTTACTTATAAATTAGGTAAATATTATTAATAATAAAAATATTTATAATGATAATTTAAAAATAGAGTAAATAGTAATGATTATTTTCGTCTGTTAAAAAGATTTTTGACGCTCATGCTTATATATACTAGTTTTCTATATCACATATGTTGCACTTGATACTATGTATTTATTAATTACAATTTATTATATAAAAAATTTTGAATAAAATTATTATAGTTTTTTTTTTAATTTTTGTTATGAATTTATCTAATATAATTTAGTTATTAAATAAATAACATATAATTAATATATAGTAAACATTATTCAAATTATTGAAATAATTAATAATATATAATATCTTCGTAATTCAAATCCTATAATAATAGAAGAAGTTCAAATCATTAAAATACTTGTTCAATGTTAAAAGACGGATTTGTTGTAGATTAATGCTTTTTGCTTTTCAATCATGATTGCTTGGATCTCTGGAACTTATTATAACATAATTAGTTATATTATCAAGCCATTAAATAATAATGTCATTTTGAAAATTTACCGTTCGTAAACATTGTAACTCTTGTTGATAAGAAAAAAAAAATGAAAAAAGCTAAAATATAAATAACTAATTATCACTTCTACTATATCTTTTTCTCAAGATATGATTAAAGTAATCAATATAGTATCGATAGATATATTATTTTTATTTTAATACAAGTACATATTGGTATCAATATATTTTGGTATACTGTTTAGAGTTTATCAGAGTTTGAATATTTTTAATTTATATAAAAAAATATTTTAAAATATGAAATAAATGAGATTAAATAAATTTTATATATTAAACATTCATCAATTATATATAATCTTCTAAAAAAAATTTTATCAAATATAAGAAAATCAATATCAGTTAAGTAGTAAGATTAAAATTTTTTAATGGTCGTTAAATTTATGAATAATTATATTTAATATTCATTAAATTTATGAGTAAATATATATAATATTCATCAAATATAAAATCAATATCGGTTTTACTTTTTTTACAAGTTGATATTATGTACCGATCGGTACAGCTATTTTCGATTGATACCACTCAAATAGACCGAAACTTATCAATATAGCTAGTATAAATCGAAACCAAGATCAAAATAAAATTAACTATCGTCGATACCTTGGATATAACAAAAGATGATTGCTGGCCATCCATCTACTCAGCTTCCTCCATAAATAAAGTTAATCATTTTCATTAAACTGCTTTGTTTATTAAATAAAAGTCTTCTAAATAAAGTAAATCCTCTCAATAAAATATAAAAATGAAAAGTGTCAAATCAAATTTAAGTTGCTTACTTAAACTTTTAAAATCAGAAGTAAGAAGCAAAAGTTATACAAAAATTTGAAAATGCTAATGTATTATTTTATAATGAAATATTTTAGTTTTACTGGACTTTGCTACTAATTAAGTAAGAGTTAATATAATCTTTAGTATATGTCAAAATAAAAGTCGTTCTTATCAAATATATATAATTTAATAATAAATTAACTTAAAACTTTTTTAACACAAATAATATTTAATTATTAATTACATTAATTAGCCATTAATTAAATTAAAAAATTATACTAAAAAATGAAAATAATTTTCAATATATATATATATCTTGTAGAAATAAAAATTGTAATTATCAAATACATGTAATTTAATAATTCATCAACTTAAAAATGCTTCAACACAAAAAATATTGAATTATTAAATACGTGAATAGTAATTCATATTGACTAAATATTGATATTTTTGTCTTAGGGTTTCTTTCCTTTCTTTTTCAAGGTAAAAATAATATAGCTTTTTTTATTTATAATAAAATTTACCCTTTAAGATTTTTTTAGTTAATTTTGAAAGTATAAAATTACGAGATAACATCATTATCCTTATATATTGAGATTAAGGTTTATTGATTTAGTTTAAACTTTAAAGTGTAATAATATTCTTATATATATATATATATATTGTAGAAATAAAAATAGAAATGATCAAATATTTGTATAATTTAATAATCAATCAACTTAAATCTTTTTTAACAAAAATATATTGAATTATTAAGTAAAATTAAATAATTATTTCTCATCACCTTTTTCTTTTTCTGATCTAAAACAAAAACTTTCAATTTAGATAGAATATTGATTTTGATTTATACAATTGATTGTTTTAGTGTGGTTTGAATTCAATTCATCAATGAATAAATATACACATAGATATTATTTTCAATATAGTATAAAAATATAATATAAATATAACATTTAAAATAAATATAATATAACAGCAAAAGTTCACTGAGAGTTTTTATACTACAGTAAATAAAGTATTTAGTCCCTATACTATTAAATTTAGTATTTTAGTCATTGTAAAAGCATATAAAAAAATAGTTAAGAATGTTAAAAAAAGTTTAGATATTGATAAAATGCTGATGTATTATGTGATATAGTATTTTAAATTTTATAAAAAAATTAAGTTTAGGTTTAAGGTTGGGTTTGGGATGAAATTTAAAATTTCGTATCACATGACACGTTAATATTTTTTTCAACATTCAAATTGTTTTTTTAGCACCATTAACTATTTTTCTTTTTTTTGTTACAATTTCATAGGTACAAAAACTAAAATATTAAATTTAATAGTGTAAAGACTAAAGCATTTCGTTTACTATAATACAAAGACTGTCCAAAAATTTTTACCCTATATAACATATTTAAATAACACACATTTAATACATGTATTGATTTAAGTAAAAAATAACGTATTTAATAATTTATGTTATATTTTTATCGTCAGAAAATAAAATTGTGATCGTTGTTTAAAGAGTACAGAAAAAGCACTTTCGGTTGAAAATATAATTATTAATGTACATGATAACTAGTAGGAGCTACATCTTGACAAACATCTATTATTGCAAGACAAATTATAAATAAATCAACAAATACTCCACATAAGAAGCAGTTTTATAAAATATTCACTTTAGCCAAAAAAAAAAAAAAAACTTTAAGATCATGCATCGCTAAAATCAACAATACTTCTAACTGTATTAATAAAAAACCATTTGTAAAAAAATTAAAAATAAAATTTTAAAATCTAATTTTCTAAAAACAATTAAAATAAAATTTAATTTAAAGATTAATTCTAGTTATATTCCAAAAAATTAAATATTCTCCCCCTTGATTTGTTCTTCAATCTATCATCCCTTGTATCATCTTCTGTCTACGTAGGTTCTTGTTCATCAATTGGTATAATTTCTATTACAAGTATCTGTTTCCTAACTTTCTTTCCTTAGTTCAACTTCAAAGGAAGGAAGTACTCTAAAATTGACTTTTCTCTTTGATATCGTATTAAAAATTATATTAAAAAAAAGTTAAAATGAGTTATCTTAATAAAAATCATATATGATTAAAACTTATACTTTGGTTACACTTTTAAAATATTTTGATGCTGAATATCTAATCAAACAATTTATTCATCAAACAAATTCACGTACGCTCTTTCATCATTATTCATAACATTCAACTTTAACATAACCTATACAAAATGAACTTGATTGTTAGAAAAAATATTAAAATAAAAATTAAGATTAAAAGATAAAAAATTTTGTAGATCTGAGAAGTTGTTTTATTAACAATAGTATATTTTGTTAGTGATAAATCAAGTTCATTATGAACAATTATAAACTTATCAAATTATCTTTGCACTACACTATTTATAATATTTCAAGTCTTTCTCTTTTGAAAAAGATCTTTGAACTTTGTTACAACATCATTCAACATCATAGATTAAATTTTAGTTCCCTGAAGTTTTAAAAATATATATTAAAAAATAATTTAGACAAAAACAAATTTTAAAGTTCATTAAAATTTAAATATCATAATATTATCTCATCATCAATTAAAATTATTTTCAATTTATTCCCTGTGCCATCATTTTTAGAGTAGGCCTCAACATTTTCTCTACAAAGAACCATCACCTTGATGCTCAATTCTTTTTGAGATATTTTTAAATTGATAATATTAACAATCCCCATTTAATATGCATCAATATTAAAAAAATAAAGCAATGTTTAAAAGTAAAACTATATAGAAAAAAGGAACAACTTAGAAAGCGAAGGTAAAAGAGAAGAAATAAAAAAAAAAAAGTACAATCAACTGATTTGCTGTGGATGCTATCCTGGATGCTAATGCCTCTATTATATAATGAAAATTCTTATTTAAATTAATATATAATGACTAAATCAAAGGTATTTTTATGCTGTAAAAAAATAAAAATCATAGTTATCAATATATATAATTTAAAATAAAATCTTTTATTTTCTTTCATAAATATCTTATCGAAATAAAAATTATAGTTATTGGTATATAGTTTAAAATAAAATTATACATTTTTTTTATTGAAGATCCTTAATTTAAATCTTATTATATAATTAATGATAAAAATATTATTCTAATGTCATTTTAGTAGTATGATAAACATTAAAAGGTAATTTTATCAGTTGAAAAAATTGTTCATATTCATATTTTTCTATATACTACTAGTACTATTATTATTATTATTATTATTATTATTATTATTTTATAGATATTTAGCAATTTGCTCTTAAAACTTAAGCCATAACATGTATCACCTATTGAATGGTTAAGACTTGTCCCATTTCAATATTTCTTAAAGGAATAATAACAATAATAATAATAATAATAATAATTGTTGATGTAAGGATTGCTGAACTGTGTCCGCTAAAAAGTATTGTTCACTTTGGAGTAGTGCGTAGACTGTCATCACAATTTTGTTTTTTAAGAAAAGGTATCTCAATAGGGGAAGTATGGCCCATTACCTTATAAGCCACAATCCATATCATTAGCTAATTGATATGAGATCGTTGTCCTTTCCCTCCCTCAAAACTAGCACCCCAAGTAAGGGTGTGAACTGTGTTGTCGCATGAATTGTGTTTTCACATGGAGCATAGTTCAACAATCCTTATATCAATAATGGTGCTGTCTGTGAGAATCTGTTCTGGATCCATACCAGCCCCATACGAAAACATAGTCCACTCCCTTGCCTCAGGCACTAGTTTTGGGGGGACAATGATCCTACATTGATTAGCCAAGGATATGGATTATGGCTTAAAAAGTAAGAGCCACCCTTCTTTTATTGAAGTGCCATTTTTCAAAGGACAAAGCTATAAAAACAGTTTGTGCACAGCTTCAAAGTAGACAATACCTCATAACGGGTATAATTTGACAATCTTTGTATCCACAACAACAATAATAATAACTATTTAAATAAAAATTGGAATATTATCAAACATCAAAAATCTTGAAAGTAAATATATCATACAGTAGCAAATACATGATGGTCTATGATGGTCATTTTAGCCCTTTAGAAAATTGATAGGAATATATTTCATTGTTTAATGTATGATAAACCTCCTAATACAAATTAAAACAAAAATAAGAATGCAAGGTATCTTCTTTTGGATGACTTCGATCGAGTCAGGCATAAATATAGTATTACATCATTTATATTTATCCAAGCTTAGCTTAAAATACGAGTCTTAAATTTTATCTAGACTCGCCCATATTTATAAATAGATAGTCCAAGTCGATTTAGGCATACTTATTTTTTTTAATTTATATTTTTAAATATATTTTTATATTTAATCTTTACTAATTTAATTTTTTTTACTAAGTTTTAAAATATAAATAATTTAATATATATATTTTTTATGTTTACATAATAAAATTATATATTTATTCTTTATATGATAAAAATTACATAATATATAAATATAAAATTAATATATATTATATAATTGAAAATTGAATTGGGTCAAGCGTGGACCCTGGACATTGAAGCTAAGGCTTCGTCAGTTTTTTAAATGATCTTCATTTTTTATGCTCAAGTCTATTTTTCAAGTTTAATAATTTTGCTCAAACTCTCCCAATATCAGATGAACCTTCAAACTTGGACTAGAAATCCATTTTATGAATACCTTTACTTCTCTTCCAAGTATGAGAATTAAGGTTCAGTAATAGGAAAAAAAAAAAGGAAGAAAAGTAAGTTTACCCTTGTTTTGTAAAATATAATTTTTTGAAAATAATTTTTATATTATAGTGTTTATTTAATGTAAAATTATTTAACCAACAAAAAAATATTTAATCTTTTTTTAAAAGAAAAAAGATTGTAATCTAAAAACAAGAAAATAAATTATAAATACTAGGATTTCAATTTAAAACTTGTTTGAATTTGATCTCATGTCTCAATAGAATCTAACTTTAAATTCTTTTTTCTAATGCAAAATAATACCCAACTTTTTATTATCAAACAAAAAAGAATGTCAAGATTCCAATTTAAACTTTGTTTAAATTCAATTGCATAAATCAATTGTAAGTAGCTTTAAATTTTTTCTTCTTTAATTCAAAATAATACCTAATTTTTTATTGTCAAACCCAAAAGCCATATCACGTTGCAGGAAACTCTTAAAGCATATGCGTAGATAATGTTAAAGCCAAATAAAAGATATTTAAGTTAGAGATTTAAATTATTATTGTGAATATATATTTAATTGTATTATGATTATTGCATTGGTAAATATAATAAATATTATCATTTAATTATGATAAATATTAATTATAAATATAAAAAATTATAAAATTAAAATTATAAAGTAATAATTATAATATTATATTATAATCATTATTTAAAATTAATTTAAGATGAAGATAGGCTTTTATTTAAATTTTCACATTTAATTGTATATCACCAGAAAAGAAAAAAATGAACTAGACATTTTTATCCCAAAAATGAAGGAAAGGCATAAAGCAGATTAAAAATACTGAAACAAAAGCAAAAATACAGAGCGACATTAAAGTCGTCACTTCACGTCACATGTGGTTCAATTATCTTTTTGACAGGAAAACAAAAATGCTTTATAAAATTAGTCCCACGTTGGGCCATAGCCCTAAAGCACTCAAGCATCAGGTGTACGTAAAGAAGCCAGCTCGCGTAGTTTGAAAGGTCTATTGGTTTATTGCGGCGAGCAAACGACGAGAACTTTGGCAGGCATTACACTGTTTCTTAACTTCCGCGAAACTTTAAGGGATCAAGTCATTGTCCATAGGATATACCAAAAACTTAAATTAACTATTAGTTTCATTAATTGAAATATCTTATGTCACTTATCATCAATTTTTATAACATATTAAGATTAATTTGATATAAACCTCTGTGATATGATCTGATTAATTTTATAATGGCTGTCAATTTTTATCATAAATGCAATATCACACATGATACAAGATTTCGATTGAAAAACTGGGTGTATGTATCTTTCACAATACTGGCGCCAGCTACTACCTTTTTGGCTCTATAGATTTTTTTTTATTTAATCTTTTCTTTCTAAAGTGAAAGGAATGTTGAATGCTTGATGAGTTCTTTCTATATATAATCCAAAACCGCATATGGGTTGCAGACTTGCAGTTGCATACAAACATCGATCATGAACGGTCCTAGATCACTATCTAGAATGAACCGAAATGTGATCGAAAGAGAACGAAGAACCCAAATGAAAACTCTGTTTTCGAGGCTCTTTAATCTCCTTCCTCCTCACCCAACCAAGGTATCTGATTCTGATCATATATATATATATATATATAATATTGCTCAATTTTTGTAAGGTGAAATGGATATTGATAAAGCCATTGACAAATGTTGCAGATGTCATTGCCTGCGCTGATAGAGCATGCCACCGTTTATGTAAAACAACTGCAAAAACGAATGGAGGAACTCAAGCAGAGGAAGTTGCAACTTGAAGCGGGGAATATACAGCCGCAAGCTCTGGCAGCCAAAACAATATCCTCAGTTATTAATATAACGGATCTGGATTCTACCGTGGAAGTCAATTTAATCGCCGGGACGGGTGGGACGTTTGCATTATGCGACATTATCCGTATCCTTGAGGAAGAAGGAGCGGAAGTTCTAAGTGCTGCGTATCATACTGCAGGGAATAGGATCCTTCTTTCAGTTCATTCTCAGGTACGCGGAAGCATCAATAATATATTAATCGTTTTAAACCAGCAGATCAGTCAACAGAGTTTAGTGATATGCAATTTTTTTCTCTCCTCTCCATCTTTTTCTATGCCAAAGACTAACTGTACCTTTGACTTCATTTCTCAACTCTGCTTAAAAATCCAGAAATCAAGAGCAAAAAAACTAGCTAGATAGACACTTGTATAATCTTTGCAAGGTCGATGGATTATATAGCTGCCAAAGGATTTATAGAAACTAGTATATTATATTCTTATGATGTTGAAATTAATAAACATCAAGTTTGTTCTGTCTTTTAAGCCATCTTTGTGGCATGTTTTCATATTGGACGGTGATGATGGGGCCTGCTATTTTAAATAACAAAATTTTATTTGAAATGGTTTTTGATACATTTAAGCATGTAATTTTTTATTTTTAATTTCATAAAAGAATTAAGAGATAAATAATTATTTGATACACTGTTAATGAAGTATAAAATTTTATAAATAAGATAAGTGAAGAGACATATAAAAAAATATTATATGAGACATATACCATTAAGTAACTCTGCTTATAAAGTTTTGCACTTAACTGGTAGTATATCTTAAGATTACTACATATGGTACTTTTTCTTAATTATTTTTTTACTTTTTATTAAGTTATATCTTATTTACTTGTGAAATTTAATAATTTACTATCACTAAATGTGATGATCTCTATATTATTTTATGCAAAAACTAAAAACATTATATTAGTATATTATACTCATGAATTGCAGTTCTTTATCATATATATATATATATATGTATATGTGAATTTGGTGCTGAATTTGCGCTACTGATCTATTTGCAGGCCGCCTATTCTAGAATTGGCATTGAAAATTCACGAGTACATGAGAGGTTAAATAGACTGCAGATTTCTTGGCAGAAGATTCCTTAGCTACTGCTGCAAATCAAAAATTAAAGCTGCATGCGTACAAGCATATTTTTAGTTATTGCACTAGTTTGTAGTGATGATAAACTCTACTGCAGATTAAAGATGTGTGCGAAAGTTAGGTGTTTCAATTATTTTCTGCTACAAAAAATTCTCCTTTCAATGTTTTGGAATTTCGAGAAATCTAATTTATATTACTAATATTTGAGTTCCTTATTTTGGTGCGATGTAAACTTTTGATCTTTTTTATTTTTTTTTATTTTGTACTTGGAATGAGTTTGTTAACTATGTGCATCCAAAAAGAATAATTACAAAAATTGGATGTTAATTTCCGAAAAAGAAATTACCATATATTCATTTAATAAAAAGAAAAAATATCTTATATGATACGTTTTAAAAACTTTATTCGTAATCTTTTAGCAAAGTTTTATTTTTATCTATAATATTTAAAAATTATATTTACTATCCACAATCTTCACTTATATTTCATTTTTATCTAAGACTTTTAAAAATTATATTTATCATATGTAACCTTTTAAAAAATTTATCATTAATCCATTTTTCAATAAAAAAAAAAAACAAAATATCCATTTTATCACTTGTAGAGTTAATATTTAAATTTTTATTAGCTTCATATGTATCAATTCTTTTTTTATGTCTTTGAAAAAAAATTATATAGCATGCATATACTTCATATTTAATGCAGTTAATTTTTCTAAAATAAAACTTATTTTTTTGAAGAATTGATTTTCAAATTTAACTACAAATTTTTTAAAATTAATATTTGCGATCATTTTTTTTTTCAAATTATAAGAGAGAAACACATTTATTTTTTATTTTTCTCCCAATTCTCATCATTTTTTTTCAAACGAAGACAAATTTTTATTCTGAAAAATATGTCATATATAGATTATATACACCAAAACTTTGTTTATCTTTCAAAAAAAAAATTTGAAAACAATATTTTTTAAAATTATATGATTTGATATTTTAAAATTCATTTTTGCATTCAAATTATTAATATATTTTTATTTTTTGCATTAAAATATATTTTATTCAAACAAAATAAATGTTTCATTTTTTTAAGCATAAATAATTGAAATATATGATACTAACTTTTTATAGACCTTAACATTTGTGCATTGTGTCATATAACTTAACAATTAAAGCTTACGTAAATATTTCATAATTTTTGAACTTATAACTAATAGATAGATTAATGGTAAAATCTTTTAAAAGATTGTGAATATTGATGCATTAAACTTTGAAATGTTATGTATGAAATACTAATTAAAGGCCGAAAACGATAAATGCAATTTGTGAAGATAATAGATGAAAATGAATTGTTAATAAAAACCATGAATGGTCAATATAATTTTTATAAGTTATAGATAAAATGAAATGTAGATAAAATATTATGAAATTTTACTCAACTTTATTAGTTTATGAAAGTATAAACCGGCAAAGAGATCAGAATCTTTCACTTTAACCTATATATGTATATTCAAGGAATTACAACCAATAAACTAATCCATATGCATTCAACAAAATAGTAACAAGCCTGTTGCTTATCCAAGATCTAGCTCATTGAGTCTTGAAAATTTCATTTTACTTTAAAATATATTAAAGTATTAAAAAATTATTTTTAATATTAATATTTATATATTTTTATAATTAAATTCAAACAAAAAATTTGGTTTATTAAATAGTAACAATCTTAAAAATGAAGTTTTAGTATAAAAAAAAGGAATAAATGTGTAAATATCAATTGTTTAAGCTTTCATGTAAGAAAAAGTTTCTTAAATGTTGTTTTCTGAGGCTTTTCGTGCAACAAGACAGTGTCATAGAGGCAATCTTTTGCTTACTACACAACTTGATTAGTACTCAGTATGCTGAAAAATCTATATTTTCACAGCATATATAAAAGGTTTCTTGTGCAATAAACTATTAAAAACTATATTTCACATTAAAATTTAAATAAAATGAGTTATAAAAACTTTTTTCCGATATTACTATGGCGACTTCTTACAACAATTTATATAATATGGCATAAAAATTTCATCATTTATGCTGTAATAGGTGATGGAAATTACATTTTAAAAAAAATGTTCACAAAAATTTATATATGTATTTATATATATGCAGTAAAACTATTTGTAACAGTTGGGTAAAATTTTTGCTATTAAATATTACATTTCTTTATATTAATAACCCTTGCTCAGGAAAAACCCCTCGATTCCGTATGGGATGTACCCATCATTCCTCCTGAGCAGTTTTTCTTGTTCATTGCTGCCTTTATAAATTCATTATTAAATATCCCCTATGGAATTAAGAATACTAATATCAGCCATTCATCGGTTTCAATTAATTATTACTTCAATAATTTTGCAAAAAACCAACATTATTCTCTCACCCTGAGAGCTTTCTCCTCGTAAAGCACCCTGACAGTCTTTGAGCACGATTTCCTTTTTTTTTTTTTTTTTTTTTTGTGTTGCATGTCTTAAGATCACGGTTAGGTGTTGATTAATCTATTGACTCACTAATCCTATACTTATCGCCTAAATTTTTGCTAAGTATTCCCTTATTGATTTCAACTTGCATGCAGCTACACTTGGCGGCCCAAGGTAGGGTGTGTACTATTTCACTTCATAAAATTTTTTTTTGGCTCTCTTGCTTGTTGTGATTCCCCTATGATTGGCTTAACCTTTTCATGTTCTTGAATATCCACAGCGCTTAAGGAACCAATTAATTAAAACCCTATCTTGAAAGCCCAAACACATCGTGGTTATCAAGATCTTTTCTCAATTATTTCATAATCTTTTCCCATATCCAAGCCAAAAGAAATGATTCATCCCATGGGGAAGAGGAACAGATCGTTCCATCGGTATTTACGGAATGAGGGGAAGAACAAGTGAACAACTTCAACACAATTCCCTCCTTGGAGAAAACCTCTCGACCTTGTCCTTTTAACCCTACATCAGAAATGGAACCTAATCAACAAAGGGATGGCAGTTGGACAGAAAGCAATGACGGTATCGTGTCTTCTGAAGAAGGAACCAGCATGAGCGGTTATGGATGTTAAATTCTTTACAATTTTCTTAACATTTTACTTGAGATTCATTGATGTTATGTGCCGAAGAATTTTCGATGTTGCAACCAACTCAATGAACTCATGAAAGTATCCAGTATGGTTTTGCTAAATCTTAAATTACTTAGATAATATGTTTTACTGTTTAAGGAATGCTTTTTGGATAATCTTTTGTACGCTTGTGGACATATTTTTATAATGTTTGTTTTAACGAGGTGCGTTGTTATATTTATTGAGCAATAGCTGCTAGCGCCTTTATTTTCGCCTTTTTTTTCTCTTTTGGATGAATAGGGAAGTCTATAACTTCGAGAGCTAAGGGGTTAATTTGAAAGACTAGCATAGTATTTTGACTTTATTAATTCCTTTTGAAACCCTCATTTTTATATAATTGAAACTTAAACTTTTATTTTTTATAATTATCATCTTAAATTTTTAAATTTAACTAATAATAGTTGATTAGTAATTACGATTTAATATATTTTAAAAGAATATCTTTTGATTAAAATTTTATTTTTATTAAAGACTTTATGTGATTTTATTAAAGACTTGTATTATTTGTTTTCATTAAACATTTTTATATGATTAAAATTTTGTTTTTATTAAAGACTTTTATATTATTTTGAAACATTACTTAAAAGCTAAAGCTTTGTTTCAAAGTAATATTGTCCCGTTACATCTCACTTCTTGGGGCGTGACAAACTAGCACCAGAGGATGTCTTTAGAACGAAGACTCTTCTGGGTATGGAAAATTCTGTTCACTATGGGTTGGCATCCACCTGCAGCGGAGACATCAAGAATGGTACGATTGGCAGCAGCGTCGAGAACATCCTTTAGCTGGTCTTAATATTTTGTTTTTCTCTAGTATATATATATATATATATATATATATATATATATATATATATACAATTTTACCGTTTGCAGCA
>JBBYHL010451313.1:0-12277 GCA_038381835.1 Adansonia madagascariensis | reverse complement strand
ATATTTAAAAAATAAATTAATCAATAATGTTTAATTTTTATTAAATTTGATGAAAATAATTTGCGTTATATGTGAAAATTGTTATTAAAATAATATTTTAATTAATTTTAAACAATACTTGTGTACAGACACTATTAATTCAACTTTTAATTAAAAGCTTGTCTTTTTAAATTGCATTGAAATTGCTTTTTTTTTAATCTTAAATAATAATTGAATCCAAATAATTGATCTTTACAGACACTAATTAAAAATGGATATATTACTGTTTTAATAAATTTTTTGTATTTAATGCATTATTTTTATTAAATTAAAAATAAATAATTAAAATTTTCTATTAAATATCACTTTAATCAACATGTAATTGACTCTTATTAAAATTTTTCTCAATACTTCTGAAAATTATGTTTTTTAATTTTATTTTTTTGGCAGAAGGAAGAACTCAACTCATACTATAATTGAATTCATTATGACCATTATTTGGGATAATTGCATATTGTTGTTGTTGTTTTTTTTAAATGGAAGTGGTAATTACATGTTCCATCTTAAGAGTCTAATAGTATTATTTGAATCCGAAGGCAGATGGCTAAATTCTTGACCAATTTTAGTTTACCATATGATAAGAAAGGAAGGTTTTAGCATCTAGTACTTGGCAAGTAACGTCAGTATTCGTTATTTCATTCTTTTTCGATAATTAGTTAATTAATTTCAGTTTCTCTTATTAATCTTCATTTTTTCCTTTCTTTTTCACTTTGACTTTTTTTTCTTTGCTCGGAAAAGGCCATTATCATTTAGTTTTACAAATTGATATATTTGTAAAATTCCAATGTAAAGAGATTTCTCATTGGGCTAAACATAAGGCCAAGGATAGGGACCCAAAAGTTGCAATGGGCCCACTTCAGTCTAGGCTGATCCATATTCCAATTTTTTTACGAGAGGTAGGCCTAAAACATTCGTTTCTGTAACAAAGGTTGCGGCCCCAAACTTGAAGCAGAAACACTGCCCACTGGCCACTTTTGTTGAGATTTGGATAGGTAATCACGATTAAGATAGTAGAGTCGGCAGCTCCTTGGTTAATTTGGATTTCATTTTGCTGGGAACACTTTATAGATAAAATATCAATTGCTGTAGGTTGATGTGAGAAAATTCATTCTGAATATTCGCAAAATATCCATTACAGTGTTACAAATAAAAATAGAAGATTTGATAATCTGGTTATTTTGGTTTTTTTTATTTTTTTTTTGAATAATGGCAAAGAAGGTAAAGAGGGGAAAATGAAAAAAAAAATCGTTGTGGAAGCTACCTTGAACTTGCATGGGATTCTATCCTACTCAATTTTCTTATGAAACTTCGCTTTTATTGTACTCATAACAAAATAGTGAAGAATGGACCACACTTAGTTGATCGGCTGATCGATAATTTGATAGAGAAAGCACCATCTAAATGGCCAGGCCAGGATAGATGCAAGCAACCAATGAATATATATAAACGCACACACACTTATATATCTTTCCTCGAATGACAATTTGATCTAGAAGATTAGAACTCCAAGCTTTTATTTACCCACTATTTCACAGTGGTGGATGATATTTACATAGCTGGAAAAGCTAAATCATGTTTGATAAAAAAAATAGTTACTCCATTAATGGAGCATATGCAATGAGAAAACAATTAAAAATAGAAAAAAAAAAAAAGCATAGGAAAGAAATTGCAACTAAAGTAATTAAGTTTCCCCTAGTTGAGGAATTTCTTTGCATAATACAAGCCAATAAAATAGTAGGCATATCCAATGGCAGAGCAAAGCAAAACAGCTTGGCTTTCTGATTTAATTGGACGAAGAGAACACCCATCGATTAGTTAATAGAAATAAGCCATGGAGATGGAGGAGAAGATCCCTAGATTTTAAAAACATGGTTGAAAAAGATTATGACCTAATTTTGACATGAATATTTAACTAATTAAGTACACGTTTAAATTAACTTATCATGGATTATAAAGATCGAACGTGGTGATCGCTGATGATAAGCTAAACCATTTCTTTTAGCACTCTTAAGTAATGCTCATTGCTGGAGGACCACATATGGGGTATATATCTTGGTTGTCCTACTATATAAGTAATTTAATCTATATTACTATTTAATTTTTCATCAATTTTATAATAAAAGGTGGCTTTTCGCTTGTGGCTTTCTAAATTAGACATTAGATTTGACAATTTATATTCGTGTTGTGTTTTATATTTTTTTATTAATTATTTAGTATAAATAAAATACAAATTATTATATATTATTAAGATATGTGTTCTATATATGTCTTGTTTATTATAATATTTTAATGTTTATTAAACTTAAATTATTATAATCTCTCCTAATGTGAGCAGAGAATGGTTTTAAAAAATTAATTTAGTTTGCATAAAGCACAAAATGTTTCAATATGGTCCACTCGTTGTACATGGTCAAATTAATGGTAGAGGAACAGCATTTTGTATATGATGCTAATATTAAAGTTTTGGAGATGGAAGTTAGCTGATAACTTTGTTCATATCTTGCTTTGTTTGGCCAATTAAGGCTCTAATGAGATGTATGAAAGATGGGAAGAAATTAAGAAAGAGGATGATGGGTTGTTTTCTACCCAATTCTTTTCTCATGATTGAAGCAGGCTTTAATTTTCAAATAAGATGAAGAGTTTTGTCACTTGTTTTAATCTATGTGGTTTAAAATGAAAGCACCTGTGTCAGTTGCATGCAGGCCAGCCTTCTCAAACTGAAAAGGCTAGTTATAGCTTTTGCTGCGTTTTTAGCGCAACGATCATCAGAGACCAAGCTGGCCAATTGTACCTATACCTAAATCCATTCCATGTGCCGATCACATCACCCAGCACTGAGCAGGGACCATCAGCCTAAATTAACCTACCTTAATTAAAAAAAAATCACCAATTTTAGTGTGGGGTAATGTTATTCTCCTAGTAATCCTTCATTTTTATGGCTTTATTCTCAAATTAAATAGAAGATTTGATTTTTTATTATATATTTATATAAATTTTAATATATTAATAATTAATATTATATAAATTTTAATATATATATATATATATATATGTATATCTCCTCGTGATGTAAAAGGCAATTGAGTCTGTTGAATAGAATATTACTAAATCTATATCTAGATGCAAAACTTTTAAGCGCATTTGCCTGAGTTTGTGGTGCTTCCATAATCTTTTTTTTTTTATTATTATTATTATCAACACAGTGAGTACTGATGCAGGTTAAGAAAAGATCCACTTGTCATAAAAGACAACAGCTGAAAACATATTGCTTCGCAATTTACTGGTAAAAACCATAAAACAAATGACACTCAGCAAAGAAAAGGTGATCGAATTTTTTTAGGCCATGTTATCTCAATATCACCTTTTTAAGGACAGTGGACCCAAAAGGAACTGCACGGCAAGTGTTTGTCACTATCGGAACTTACCTGCCGAAAGGGACAGTACAATATTTAGTCATTAAATTCTTCTGATTTATTTGAAGCAGTAAGTAATTAGGGGCTCCCCATGTATAAATATGTGCTTGACAATGGTGTTTAGTCCATAAGAGTCTGGCCAAGTACGAAACAAAGGAGAGAGGCTAAAACTGCTCTCCTTTGTCTTTAGAATCCAAAAGCCACCTGCCAGCCTGATAAGCTCTATTTTCTCCCAACAACCTGAAATCTCTCATTCTTGTGAAAATTTTCAACATGGCAAAGGAAGCTTCTAACAAATTGGATTGGAGGATAAATGTGCCTGATGGGACATCGAAGATGTTAGAACCTGAATCCGGGTTAATAGGCAAAATATGGGTACGATTAAAAGGTTTCATGGGAGGGCTCATTTTGAAAGTTTGGGGCGTTTTGGAGAAGGCATGGAATCTAGGAGTTGCAGACCCTAGAAAGGTAACCCATTGTATCAAAGTAGGGCTGGCACTTTCGATCGTGTCACTTTTCTACTACATGAGGCCTTTGTATGATGATTTTGGAGGGAATGCTATGTGGGCAGTAATGACGGTTGTGGTTGTTTTCGAATACACTGTGGGTGAGTTTTCAAGGCCCCTCTTCACTTTTCACTTTAGTCTAATTTCTTCATGTTTTATTGATCGTTTATGTTGTTGAATTTGATTCCTTCATTTTCCACTGCAGGCGCCACATTGTCTAAATGCATTAACAGAGCGATAGGAACTTTTATTGCGGGAGCACTTGGTGTTGGTATTCACTGGGTGGCTGATCAGTCAGGAGATCAATGGAAACCCATAATTCTTGGAATCTCAGTTTTTCTCTTTGGTAAGTAAAAAAGTTAAAGAGCCATGCCATTGCCAAGAAACTAAATTCCCTAAGCTAGCAACTATCTCAATCTATTTATTGTTGTTGTTATGTATATATATATATATATTTATATATATATATATATATTATATTTTTTCCATGCAGCTTCAGCAGCAACTTTCTCAAGATTTATGCCATCGGTTAAAGCCCGTTTCGATTACGGTGCTATGATCTTCATCCTCACCTTCAGCTTGGTATCAGTTTCTGGCTACCGAGTGGTAGAGTTGTTCGAGTTGGCTCATCAGAGGTTATCCACAATTGGCATTGGAACTTCCTTGTGCATCCTTGCAACCATGTTGTTCTGTCCCGTCTGGGCAGGTTCTGAGCTTCACTATCTAATTCATCAAAACATGGAAAAGCTTGCTGATTCCTTGGAAGGTACGCGAAAAATGGAAGGGAAAAAAAAACCATTGACAATGAGATTATAATGTGCAACACGGATTAAGATAATAATTTTCTTTGTTAAACTAATTGCAGGGTGTATTTCTGGGTATTTCAAAGAGAACAGAAAGTTGATTGTTAGTGAGGAGGAGGATTTAAACAAGAAGATGCAAGGGTATAAATGTGTGCTTAATTCCAAGGCAGCAGAAGAATCTTTGGTAGAATGTTATCAATTTCAATAATGTCTTTAAGGGGATTGATATTTCGTTTCCTTGTGCTTGAACACTCAATATATACTTTCTTTTTATCAATTTTCACAGGCCAATTTTGCAAGATGGGAACCGAAACATGGCCGGTTCAACTTTCGACATCCCTGGAAACAATACGTCAAAATTGGGGCTTCAATGCGCAAATGTGCTTATTGCATTGAGACTCTGCATAGTTGCATCAGCTCAGAAATTCAGGTCAAGATCTTAGCTGTATAAAATGAAATGCATTCAACTCGGATAAAGATTTTAAAGAAAAAGTTACATTTAAGTTTAAACTATTGCTTTGTATATATGGACGCAGGCACCTCCATGCTTAAGGAAACATATTAGTGATAAGTGCATGAAAGTCAGCTCCCATTCGACTAATGTCTTAAAGGAATTGGCAATAACAATCATGAAGATGAAAAAATCGTCCAGGATAGATTTCAGAGTTGCAGAGATGAACTTTGCAGTTCAAGAACTTATGGATGCCTTGAAATCTTTGCCTAGCCACCTTATTGCATCGTCGTCATCATCATCCACAGGAGAAGAATCAACTGAAGCCAAAGCATTGGCCATCAAAAAAGGCAGCGTGCCTCCTATCATGAAGGTCCTTCCACTGGTGACGGTAGTTTCTTTGTTGGCAGAAATTGCAGCAAGAATAGGTGGAGTTGTTGATGCAGTGGAAGAGCTGGCGTGTCTTGCGGAATTCAAGCCTGCAAAGGATCGGAAACCCAAGCAAAACCAACCTACTAACAAACCGATTTCTGATATAAATAGAAATTGTCAAACCATCTGAAGGAGCAATCCAGATGTTTGAATTGATTGTAATTACCATGACAAAGAAAATTGATAATGGAGTGCGGTTGTGTTTACCTTGTAAAGACGCTTATAGGTTTAAACATTAGTTTTATTACCATATGCATATATTATATGTGTCAATGTGTGTACATATATATATATATATATAATGTTTATAGTTAATTGAATTGGTCATAGTCTATGGGGCTGTGCAATCGAAACTCGAAAGAACCTGATGGTTACACTGTAAAAATCTTGCTTCCCCCTCTGGTCTTGATTTAAAGTGGGCTCTTAATTTCAATGATTAAGGTTTAATTTTGATAAATTTAAATTTAAATTTAAATTTAAATATCAATAACAATATTAATAATAACATTGATATCAATATTGCTACCATACATAAAATTATCAACTCATAGTTATAATTTTGATAATCTTTGATATAATTTTAATAATTTTCAGGTAATTCTGATAATAATCTGTATGGTTTTGTATAATTTTAATCACATTTGTAATAAATTTTGATGTAATTTTATACTAGACATAGATTTATCATAAAAAAGTATCTGATAATAGATTATATATTAAAATAAATAATATTGATATATTATATCATAACCTGTGAAGTAGGTTTAACACAAACTAGTTTATATATATATATATATATATGTATTGTTCCATTGCTTGCTTTTTTGTTACATTGCATTAATCGAGATTCAATCCTGACAACCTCATATAACAAAATAAATTAAGAAAAAAGGGAACATCTTGCTTCATTGCTTGCTTTGTCTATTGCATTACACCTTGCAATGCGCCGTTTTCATACGTTTCAGTTTATGCAAATTTTATTGCATTGATTGCATCAAAATAATAAGATGTTCTAAAATTATCAGACAATTCGTTGGCTTAGGACTGTATGTTGCTTTACGCGTGCTTACAAGTTCTAGGATTCTCATTTTCTGGTTGTGGTCACATAATCCGCTTGAGTTGCCCTGTGAATCAATAAAAAGTGAACTGTTTAGAAAATGCTGGAACATTTGTCCGGATGGTGTGACTGGAAAACTGACTTCATTTCCACGAACGTAAATAAGGACACCAAAAGAATATTGACGAAAGTATGTTTTAACAAAACTCGACAATTTTAAACATGAATATCGTTTGATGAATACAAAAATAATAAAATAAAAATGATATAACACAGCATTTTTAAAACATGAGATACAATGTACATAAACTAGTTGTCAAAGTCTAGTTTTAACACATGGAGACATGGAAAGATTTTCTTCAACTTTTTTGTAATCAACATCTGAGCTTTTTGCCATTGGGATTTAGGCAGCTTGAATTGAACTAGGGACGACTCTTCAAAGTTTTACTACCAGAAATCGGCTTGAGAAGTGCTTCCTAGGTACTCCAATGTCGATCATTGCCCTCTTGTTCCTAGCTAACTCTTTTTCACATCATTATTAGGTTTTCAAACATCTCATGTCATCTCCGCATGGTTAGTCTTTTATTCAACCATCATTTCACTTCCCACGCAAGTAAGTGGGTAACCATGGTTTTTGGAGCTCCGACAAGTCAGTGCTGCTTCAATAGCATTCTTTGACAAACCATCAAATAAACCTCAATGATTGTGAATTCGTGAATGCATGATAAAACAAGCAACCATTGTCACCGACTTCATTTAATCCTTAGTTAAATTTTCTGTCTGAGTACGCTGCTTACACAGCTAGAAATTATAGTCTTACAGAAAGATAATAAAGATACGAGCAAATAGAGACTTGGAGGAGACAAACCATAATAAGAACTCAACCAAAGATTTCAGCTAATGCTTTTATTGTGCTCGCAAATGAAGTATATGTACCCAAACTTCCCATGAAATTCACATCACGTCACAATGTCACAAGTTGTCTGTTAGAAGCCTCATTTTCTTGGGCTGCTTCATCGTGACACTCTAACCAGCCTAGGTTCATGGGCAAGTCCTCAACGGCCACCTTGATCACATCACTTCGAACACCTATATCAGTTGCATACCTGCTCATACAGTACATCCCGGCTGTGACTGTTGCCACACCTACAGGACTCGGCATCAACAACTTTAGTGGAGAAGAAAGAAGTGCGGCCAAAGGGGCACCGATCACGGAAGAAGCCTGACCGCTTCTTCCAACCCCTTGCTTGTCCATAATCAGAAGACCAGTTTTGCAATACAGTGTAAAGTCCTCACAGTTGTTCTGGAATATGTCATAATTGCCAAATCCATTTTGTAGAAGGTACATTGCCCGGTGGATAACTGTTTCAGGAGGGTCAGACACCGCTGTGGTGCATGTGCCTCCACGCACTTTGGCAAGGAAAACAGATGGGGTCACCCCATATTCGAAGCAGTAGAGAGATCCATTTCGAAGAAAGCAATCCAGGCATGAGAGTACTACCCCACTGTTTGGCTGCCGGAAGCCACAATCAGGAAAAGTCGGACAAGTTGATTGGGGGGATATAGGATCATATAGCTCAGAAGGTGTCTCAGTGCTGGAATCCAAGTTACGTTCAGGTCTAAAATGAACCACCTTGCTTCCACCAACAAAGATACCTACATGAATTAACATTAAGAAAGCTCAAGAATAATATTTAAGCTTACCATCCAAGGAACTGCTTAAGTAAATATCTCACAACCTCATCTATTGTCGAAGTAATGTTTTCTCAATGTAATATAAGGTCAACACATTTCACATTTGAAGTCAATTAATGATATGCTAATTTTCCCCAGGGCAATTTGGAAAATGTTGCAGGAATTCAGTGCATTTTGCAGCAGTTTTACTACTTCTCTGATCTCGAGCTGAGCCGTACTAAAGTGAGCTTTTTCTACTGGGATTAATAATACCAAAACTAAATGGAATTCAGCAATTACTGGATTTAAAGTGGATACGGTATGGTCTGAACAGAATGAAACAGCTGCTTGGTGACTCGGTCTTATACCTGTTAACAGATATCCAGTAGCTAAGATATGGTCTGAACTAAAGGCTAAGCAGGAGAAGCTTAGCTGGGATAGATTCCTGTTGTTTCCTTTTCATATTCCCAAATATTCAGTTGTATCCTTGGCGAAAATACTCGGCCGTTTCCCTACCAAGGATGGACTCATTTCATGGGGGACTGACATTGGCAACTGTGTTAGACTGACCAAGAAACAAGGAGTCATCACTTTTTCGAATGTGAATTTTCAACTTCAGCAATGTCAACTACAAAGGAGAGTGAGAGATACTTGTTAGTCAGCGGAGCTTCATTGGGCAGCGAGTAGACTGAAGGGTAAAGCTTTATTATCTACCGTATCGCATTTAGCATGGAATGTATAACAGGCAATTCAACTAGAAAATAGTACCAGGATGGAAGTGATAGGTTACATCTAGGAAGGAGTGAGATTGAGGCTGGCAGGTCTAAGAAACATTGCAGCTGATCCGGTCAACACCAGCCTCTGTAATCCTTGCGGACTGAATAATTCAATGTATAATTAATTGTTGATTAGTTTGCTTATAGTTTCTGATTTTATTGTAGAGAGTGTGCTTCCAGCAGTTTATCTGTTTCTTGTATGGTAAAACCAATTTATCCAAAAAAAAAGGTAAATCGGAGCAAGCAAACAAAACGGTCGAACCAAAAATAAAATAAAAACCCAGAAAACGAGATAAGTGCAGAAATCACAAGCAAAAATGATTCCAAATCTTTTTCTTTAAAGATGATGAAGAAGAAGAAGACCAAGAACAAGAACAAGAAGACCGTAATTTTCAAAGTCCAAATTGAAGTTGAAAGCGGGAGATAAAAGATAGTACCATGATGAGAGTAGGTGAAAACAGCTCTGTAGGTGTAAATATGATCTCCTGGTTTGATCTCATTCCTCTCTACTCTGTTTGTAAATAGACCCATTTCTTCGCTCTTTTACTCTTCTCCTGTACTTCTTCTTTCTTCTTCTTCAATGATAAAGCAGCTCTGCTTTGTTAAAGCAAATATACAGTTTACTTATGGTAGACCTAGACCCCACATAATTAAGCATTGTCATCTTAGCAGCGTGGCGTAATCTTATTGGGTCACCGAATCGTCCGCTCAACAAACTTGGCGACTTCCTAACCCTATACCGGTTCCTTCGGAATTATTTTGTTTTGTTTTTTTTTTTTCTTTTTAAAGTTCAGGATCAGAATCATTGTTCGTGCGATGTATTACTGGGAATTTATATATAAAATACGACCATTAATGATAAACAAATTCTTTTGCTTTTTCTTATTTCTATCTTTTTCCTTTCCTCTGTTGAGTGTTGACAAGGAAAGGGTAAGTTTGGAATTTAAATCCATCATCTTGAGGCAAAGGAAGCTCTTTAAGCATGTTTAAGGGCCAAAGACAATGAAAAGATAAAGCCGTTTCCTTGGAGGAAAAAAGGCGACAAATTAAAGGGCTTTGGATTCCTTGCTACACTAGGAAGTTTCCTTTATTCCCTGCCTTTCTCTGTCTTCATGTGTAAAACCTAAAACATTACAGCATTCAGAAGAACATGTATATTCCACAATATTGTCATTAACCTTACATTTTGAATACCCAAGAAGTAATCCATCCACTAGCATTTCTTTTACAAATTTTATACAAGAATTAAAATACTTATAATACAAGAATGAACTAGATCATCTTGATCTTGATTATTAATAATAATAATAATAATAATAATAAAAAAGCCCTGGGATTTAGTAAAGAATGACAAGTTTCTAATTTTAACGTATAATCTCTGTAATGTATAATTAGTAGGTACTCCAATTGTAGATTACTGAACCAAATTCTGGGTTTTTCTCTAACATTCTTCTCAATTCTTTGGCGCTTGTGTTATCTTTGGCAAGTAACAATGCAAAGCCCTCCTCAGCAAAAGAAAAAAAATGCAAAGGCCCTCGCAGCAGCTCCCACAAGCAAGAAACTGTTGGAATTAAATGAAGATTAAGACTTTCTAATACTATATTGAATAATATTTGTTTTCTTTATCAATGTATATAGAAGTTTTAATAATTCAATACAGCCCACAAAATTAGATACCAATACAAGAATAAGTAGCTTGGCTCCTTTTTGCTTTTCAGAAGCTCTGCAATCAATGGTTGGCAAGAACAAAGCAAGCTTGAGAAGCTCCACCCAGGCATTGCCTCTAACAGCTATTGTTCCACTGTCAAGGCGATGCTCTAGCTATCAGCTAGTATTGCTTGATTCTTAACAAGCTTAGCTACAGTAGGCTTCTAGAGGTGGATGAACCGACTGTGTGACTTTCCTCAAGAATCTCAACTTTGGAGGCGACTATGACACCACGGTTAGCAGCTATATCAAGAGAAGATGAAGATTCTGGGCCACCATGCTCTTTCAGTCCTCTGTTGTCTGATTCACTTATTGATTGCCGTGACGAAAAGGAAGAAAATTAGAGGGAGAAAAAAAAGGAAAAAGATGAGAAATTTGGCGTCGCCCGGACTCGAACCGGAGACCTTCAGTGTGTTAGACTGACGTGATAACCAACTACACCACGACACCAAGGTGCCTCCTCGACCGGAAGGAGGACAAAAATAAATGAGACTTCAAAGCATTTGTTCAACCGTCCACCGAAGCTAGAGAATGATGCAATTGAATCACAGTATCAACATTGGTTTCAAAAGCTTTCTAGCATAAGGGAGGAGGCACTGAAAGCTACTAAAAACAGATAGATGGCAGAGAAAAAGTTGGCTGTTCATCTTTAAGAGCATGAAATATTTTCTTCTTGCTTTCATGTTTTGTTTTTTCATCTTCTCGTTCCCCTCCCCCCCTTTCAAGCATTGTTATCAATTGAGTTTAACCTCTTTTATTGGATACGGCTCCTTTTTTGGCAATGGTGATCCTCCTTGATCTAAATTTTTGCTCAAAGCTGTATTTTCTGGTATCTTTCTTTGGTATGGGAATGTATATAGTTTTGCACAACAGCTAACGGTGCCGCCTAATCCCCTTTTTATCATGTTTATTAGTGTTGTTGGAATGAGGCTGGCTTACTTATATGTCATGAAAATACCAAGGAGGCAGAGGAGTGCCCTAAGTTTCAGCTTTGACAATTATCAATGCCCCAACTGTTTCTTAGCAAATGCATGTGCAAAATGCTAACCATTTAAACCAAGAATGAGAGAACAATGAACTTTTATTTTTTAAAAAAATGGTTATTAAGAATTTCTCCAAGGCATCTGAATCTCGAAATCAAACTATGCCCGAAATTAAATATAACCCAAAATTCGAAGGCTATCATTGTATCTTTCCTGCATAGCCCTTAATATTGCATCTTATGAATAAATTATACACTAAAGCAGAGACCGTCTATTGTTTCCATTGCTTCAATAAATTAGGTAACTCAAGATACAAAGTCGGAGCTTAGAAGAAACAAGGGAATATAAGATGAACTCAGTCCTCACGCCACATCTTTTCGCATTTCAAGCACTGATAGAATGTTGTTGCTGGCTCATCAGCTGACCGGATCTGCAC